>CAXKVV010000927.1:0-42835 GCA_964058805.1 Schoenoplectus triqueter | reverse complement strand
CACCTGTGTGTCCATTTGTGCTTTTGTTCATTTTTAAATTTCAATTTTTGAACATTCTGGAATTCCTATTGAATTTCAATTTTTTAACATTCTGGAATTCCTAAAACAATCCACCATGGGTGTATAGGAATAATTGAAGAGATAACATATTGAAGTTTTGTTTTTCTGCAGATGAATTTCAGACTGCAAGAGTGCCTTGTTCAAGGAGGCCTAAAATAGGTAACAAGCCATTAGCAAAAACAGAAAATGATAAAAGGACAAACAAAATTTAATTTTTCTTGCCTATTCACCTCACAAATTCATTGTTACATATTTTTTTTTGTTGCATATAGTTTGTGATATCTTGTCTATAAGCTGGCTATGTTTATAATTTATTGATTGAATTTCTTTTGTTTTATTTTTAGAAAATTTGTATGATGTATTCATGAATATAAGAGATGATGAAGCGGAGCACTGCAAGACAATGAAAGCATGCCAGATACCTGGCAATTTGCAGTCACCTCATGAAGTTTACTTCTCCAATCTGAATGCTGATTCGGATTCTAGTTTGGATTCTTCTTCTGTTGTTTCTGAAGAAGATGATGGTGAAGGCATTGTGGATTGCATCAAGAAGTCATCTAATGGTGCTAAGTGAAGAAACGTGGATTTTTCTCAGCCTTTGTTTTGTCAGGTCTATAGGTGATACTGAAAGGTTATGATAGATTAACCAAGTTCAACGTATATATATAAACTTTTCACTTTCTGCACATTTTACTGATAACTGATGGCATTTCAGTTTTGTTTTTGACAATAATATTTTCTGAGGTATAGCTATACACTTTTCCCTTTCCTCGTTTTACTGATAAGTGATAAGCCTTTCAGTTTTGTTTTTTTGCAAACCAAATATTCCGAGGCAATGGTACGAACTGTCTTTCCTGAATTTACTAATTAGTCGCCGTTCATTAATGAAATATAGCAGATATAAGCTTCAGTCCCTTACGTTGTTCTATAGAGATTGGTAGAGATGGAGTGGAATGGAAAGAAAAAGATTGAAAACGAAGAACGGGTTATAGTGTAACCCCCAAATCGGGGGTCACCCAATCAGAGAAAAATACACAGAAAATCTCGTCATTAATCCAGTGATGTTCCCTCTTACTTTCGTCAAAAAATCTGTCAAAAAATCTCTCCGCTCTTGCTTTCCATTCCATCAGTTCACCCTCTTTCTCATACTTTGAACCACAGTGTTAATTGCGCTAATTTGCCATTTTGAGTTTTTTATTCAGATAAACCCTAACAGGTTTTATCTGCCATAAATCAATGTAAGAAAAAGCACAAGATAAACAAAACCTCCAAACACAGTGCAAAGGGAATGAGGTACAAAACGACAATGCCACGATGATCTTTGTTATGCTAAGAATAATATGCGCTTTTTATTTGCTGAGCAATAGAGGAATTCATCATGACTCATGAGCCTAGCCATATCAGGCGTTCATGGGCACTAGCGTTAATGTAGTGAGAGAGACAGATCAGGTCTCAAAAGGGGCCTAAGCTAAGAACCCCGGCCCGGTGCATGCATAAAGATTCGTTAATTTCGGGAGCAATGTCACATTAAATGGTATGAATTTTGCCAGTACTTGTTTCCATTCGTCTTTCAATCTGTCCTATAATCTATTGCGAATCGTACGTGGATATTAATAGTATTGGCGCAACACTGATCTAATACTTGTAGGTTTACCAAAGCAGCAGACACGATTTCTGTAAATCTATTCTATTATATAAATATAATAAAGCAGCTAAGAATGGAAAGATCCATTTTTTATCATAGTATTTTTTTACTATACCCAATTTATTTCTTAATTAGACGGATGATATTTATTTTTAGTTGATCGAACGTATGTAATCACGTCCATCCCTTCTTTTTCTTCATTTATTTCTCATCTATACTATTATTTCCACTTATGCACATGATTTATAAATTAGAATACTCAATATCTTTCTATTTATATTATGATATAAAAATTTGATTTAAGGCTTAAGGTATGCGTTATGATTAGTAACTTTGTACATATTTGATAAGAAATTAATGATGATAATATATACTGAAATAATTCACTTTTCTTATCATAAATATCATGAATCATTAACTTATATTGTACAGAAAATCTCATCCAAGATTAAATCTGATTTTTATTATAGGTTTTCTCTATAATTTGGTGAATTTATAATTTAATATTAGATCAATGTGAATTTTTATTTTATTTTATAATGTTTTCATGTTTAAATAAAAGAGTTTGTTGCAACGCGCGGGTATATTACTAGTAATAATAAAAAAAAACTAACCACATTCTGCAATCAATGATTTGTTTAAAGCGTGCAAGATTAAAACTTAACAACTGTAGATTCCTCCGCCTTCCTTCCACCACCGGCGCCTTGCGATACTTAAAAGAGATGGTTCCATGAGGTTCGATATATCAATCATTTGCAGAAAAGTAAATGCATCAGGTGTAGTGTTGATAAATACAAAGTGGGAAAAAAATACGTGCATTCAGACGGGGGTGTATTATAAAAAAAAATTGACATGATATTCCATGACGTGGCATAAAAATATGAGATATTTCGATCATGTGAAGTGACGTATCATGACTAAAATATTTTTTCATGTGATATAATATGACATCACACTTATAACACAATGCGTCTAAGATATGTCACCTTAAAATACATTGTGCCGTATCATGATGTATCTACATGTGATGTGAAATGTCTCGTATAATATACATGATGTGAAGTGACATACGCATGATACGCGATATGTTATCCCTAGACATATTTAATTATTTTAAAATTTTATTTTTTTATTGAAAAAATATTTAAATTTAAAAATGTATAATTTATAACAAAGTGAAGGAAATATTAATTTTTTTATAAAAAATAATATATTTTATATTTATCACTAGATACAAAAATTTTTGAGAAAAATGCTTATATGACTTCATGTGATCATGTAATGTACTGTGAAAGAAGACATATCAGGCAACGTGCGTTTGATGTGCCATGACATTCCGTGATAGAATCAAGGGTGGAGCCAGCTTTCAAAATAAGGGGGTAAAAAAAATTTTGACGGATATAATATTATAATTATTTTAAAAATTAATATATATATTTTATAATGGAGTTATAATTTTAGAAGTATATTTTTAAAAATAGTTTTTGGGTATAGCATATTTTCATAATTTCTTTGAAAATCAGATATACTTTTTAAAATTCTTTTGAATCACGTATCTATTAAAAAAAAAATCAAAGGGTCAAACCGTCTTTGCCAATGGTTCCGTCAACACTACCGGAATTTAAGCCATTAAGAGTTCAATCTACATTGTTGCCTTGTCGGTTTAATTGACTGTTTAAATCTTATATGACATTTTTAATTTCAATTTCACTTGTATTGAGAGATTTTCTAAATTAACTTATTGTCTAATTTAAAAACTTTGTATAACAAACAATTATTCCTAATTTTAGCAATGGAGGAGTGATTTTTCTAATTTCAATATAGTGTTGAACGGAAAAGTGTATTTGGGCCTTAATTATTGAACTTTTGTCCATGGCTTGCCCAATTACAAATGCAGAAAGCCTGCCTCAATATTCCAGTCCAATTTTCTACTACATTTACATTAAAATTCCGTGGTCTCATGGGTCATGGCCCATGGTTTTATAATTGTCCATATAAGTATATAACCACATCAAGTAACCCAATGCTAGGTTATAGAATGGGGCCTAATAAATCTACTCATGAGAGATTTATAGCTTGTTCCATTCTGAATCAAGTAAGAATATTAGAATTTAGCGGCGAAAATCACACTAGAGAACGGGATCTTGATACTCGAGTCTCCTACATTTCATGAGAGCCGAAACTTTCAAGAATTTTTTTTTTTAATTTGACGTGTTTTGATCGAATGGTAGTGATGTTTTATAAAATCACTTGTGGATTTCTAACCAAATCATTGGATGTTGATTTTGTTGCAAATCAGTTTATGTATATTTCCATTGTTGAGCATTCTTGTGGTTGAATTTTTAAAGAATTGGAATTTCAAAAAGCTCATTTGATCAATTTATATATATTCAGATTTCAGGAAATCTTTTGGTTTCTCGAACATGAAAAACAATGAAATCAGCGGGCTAAAAAATTTAGAATATATACTACTATAATTTTTTTTATATTATATATATATATATATAAATTGATCAAACTTTGTTATTAATAATTGTGTGTTTCAAATTAACAATTATATAATTGCAATTAATAATAAGGCGTGGGTTGATGAGGTGGAAACCATCGAAGTGGATGGACGGAATTTATTTTCCGCATGTTTAGGATGTGTCACATTTTTGTTGTGTTTTGTGGCTTTCATTTAATTTGTGTGTGAAAACAGTAGTGAGTACGACTATCACAATAGCTCTATGATACTTTTCACATAGACATTGGATTACAAATAAATTGGTAGTGAGAAATATGTAGATTTCAACAACATATTGGTTTATTACTATGTGCTGTATCTGAGAATTAGATCACTTATACGAGACATTGAAAAAACTAAAGATAAAAGTTTGCAATTGCTGTCATAACTAGGGTGGGAAAACATAAGCAAAATTAGATGAGTATTAAATAAAAGTTCAAATACTACAAACTCTCTTGGTTTTTTTGGGTATAAATATAATGTGTATTATTTACAAAATATTTAAATAAATTTATAAATATTGGTGGATATTTCAAGTTTAAATAAATTTATAAATATTTAAATAAATTCTCAGGTTTGAAGGCTTCTGGTTTCTTGCTCTGCTCCAAATCAGATGAGTGTTTTGAGATAGAAAATTGTATGAATCTAATGCATACATATAATTATAATACTAATGTTTCTGATTTCATATAGTTCTATTAAAATCTCTGTTGGAGTCGGAACTCATGCTGAGACACATAAATGAATTTCTATTTTTTCCGTTTTGTACTCTCCTACTCTTTTACTAAATTATTGATACAAAAACTGTAAAATTTGAGAGTTTTTAGTATATCATCTTGATAATATTAGTTAATGTTTTCATTATCAGTTTGGCAATCCCATAATCATTCTCTATTTAATCAGAAAAACATTGTATGTACATTATGATGCGGAACAAACATGGATGAGATATACGAGTGTGCGCGCCAGTTAGACATTGGATCTTGATAAAATCAATGATTTTTTGAGGTAAATTTATGTAAGGACTATTGTTGAAGTATGTTTATATAGAATTGATTTATTGGCAAATTTGCACAGAAATTGATGTTGTTATAAAAGTTTTGTGAATTTTTAACAAAAGATTTCAGAACTCAGATTAACATAATTAACTCATTTAAATTGCATAATAACACTGTTATACAAAATTATTTTATAAATAATAATTCATTCAATGTATATATTTAGCATGTATCGTATCAACAACCATGCATTTATATCGAGTCCCAATATGAAAATAAGAGAAATCTGATCGAAGTGAGTGAAGCTAACGTGCTCTTAGGAGCACGGAGCCCTTCCGTGATTCTATCTCAAAAAATATATCAAATGATCTCCAAATTTTGATTTATCACTCTCATTAAAAAAATTCATATTGAAATCTTATGAGGTACAAAAATTCGGGATGTTTTAAGTCTTCTAATTCACTCTTTTCAATTTTTGAAAATCAACTCTAAAAATAATAATAAAATATTTAATATTTGTATATTATCTTTAAAAATTAAAAAAAGCGACATAGAAAACTCAAAACACCTTAAATTTTTATGCCCCACAAGATTTCAATATGAAAAATTTAATGAGAATGATAAATAAAAATTTAGAAATTATTTGATATATTTTTTGAGTTAGAATCACGAAGAGACTCCGTACTCCTAAAAGCACGCTAGCTTTACTCGCTTCGATCAAATTTCTCTTATTTTCATATTAGGACTCGAACATTACCGAACACTATGGATCCACCCCTTTCCAAAATACCTCTTGAGAATCTACTTGGACACAAGACAACCAGAAGGTTTGATTTTATCTTTGAAGGAAAATATTACTAATCTTCAATTCAACTAGCCAATTCACATCGTAAAATCGTATCGTGAATCATACGGTTTTAATTGCAGAGGAAAACGGCGAGGAGAGAAATTGCGTGTTAGGGATTTTGGAGAAGCGTACAGAGAAAACTAAAATTTAGTATAATATTTTAGAGGGAATGAAAGAGCATTCAAGAAGGGAATTGGCTTCAGCTAAAAAAATGGAGGGACTTTAGCCACCAAAATTTTTGGTCCGATATTTTTGTTAATTTACAAGAAGTTTACGGTTTTCATTCCTAATTTATGTATCAAATAATTTTAGTATACACTGACGAAAATTAGTGTCATTTATTATTTTTAAGTCGACGTGACACTTCTTATCAAATCATAAAAATTAACTGATAAATAATTAAGATGAATTTATTTTTCAAATACAAAAATGTAAAATGCAAATTTTCTCCGAGACATTTATAAATGCATTTGCAGCCAATTTTTAAAATAACTTCAGAAATTAATTCATGTTTCTGCATTATTGAAGAAATATTTAATGTGATGGATTGTAAAAAAAATTGGAGATTATATATAACATTTTTTAATAATATGTCAACATGTAGTAATTCTGTAATTAAGAAATATATATGTCATGCCAAATGATATTTAATTTTAGAACTTTATATTTTTAAATAGAATACAATTATGTGAGTGAGATGAAATTATATTATATGAGACATTAATATATGTTGCATGATAGTTTATTTTTTCTAAAATTAACATGGAATTTTTTTTTATGTCATGTAATTTTTTTTTAATGAAGTGACAAATAATATTTAATTCTAGAACTTTATAACTTTATTTTTATTAGAATATAATATATGTAATCTCAAATTTTATTTGTGAAACATTTTGCTATGTGTTGCATGGCAATTGTTTTTTTATTTTATTTTGTGATATGATGTAGTTTTTGTTAAAAAAAAAGTGATAGAATAATTAGTAAGAAGTCCTACAATTAATTCATTTCAAATTACTGTGAAATCAATGTAAATCGTGATCAATTTGCTCTTTATATTTCATTCATGCATACATCTTCAGAAAAACACAATTACTTTATCATGTAACATTGAAGCAACAAGTATGGTGTAATATCATGATGGCAATGATGTGTTGTGGACGATATGTTCTGTTCACTTTTTAAGTAATCAACTTGATCTAGGGGTGTCAATTCTTGATCCGACTTGGCAGGTTAACCCGATCCGACTCGAACTTGATCCGATCCGACATGATTCGATAATAAATGGGTCGGGTATGAGTTTAATTTTTTTTATCCGAATCGGGTTGACCCGACCCGACCCAATTAATTATATTTTTAAAAATAATTTTATGATTTAGTACTAATTAAACCTTAAATATATATTAATTATAAATTAATTAATATTTTATTACTTAAAATTATATAAAAATAATTAATAAATATTTAATTATGATTCAAATTTTTTTAATCTGAATTTAATCAAGTCGGAAAAAAAAAATAATAAAATAATATCCGATCCGAACCCAACCTGACCTGACCCATTGACACTCCTACCTTGATCACATACCAGCTAAGTTTTATCGAGTTTGAAGTGTGGGGTATCATCGATCAATTAACTTTGAAAACACATAATTGAGTGGGTATGAATTGTGCGCAACCGATCAAGGAATTAAATTGGATGAAAAATTATGTAATCAAATAATTGTGCGCAACCGATCATATTCAGGTTCTTCATCCTTTTTCGATCTTAAAAGATAATTTCAATGAAGATGCGACTAACATTTTAGCATTGTGATTTTTTTGTTGAATTTTAACGGTCCTAATTTGTTTGATACATTTTGTGAATCAAATAATATCACGTTCTCAAAGGAGATTGAGAGAATGCTACGCAAGCTTCAGAATGGAAGGTAACATGTATGCAATCATGCAAGCCTTGTAATTATTTCCCGGCCCATGCTGTTCTAATTTTTTAATTAGGCATGGTTTCATATCTTTTATTGATTGCTGGCAGGGCAGCGATTGGTTTTGAGAAGACAATGCATAAAATTAAGGTTAATTTTTAGCTCAATTTTCTTTGCAACTGTAAAGGTTTACTGCTCTAATTCTTTCTTGCCCGCCCCTGGGTTCTGGGTAGTGTGGTGGTGATTGTAATTGTAATTATTGTTGCCTTGGTCATTGTTGTTATTGATTATTATGGACAGCAGTATAGGGTTCATGGTATATACTGCTTAAAACCCTAAGGTATTTAAAAAGAAGGCTACTATGCAAGAAAGATCAGTTTGTGTTGTCTGCTCATTTCTTACTTCTCTTTTGCATTCCTTTCATTGGGTCAGTGAACTTTTTTATTTTCAATTGGCTCTCAGTATGCTGTCTGCATTGTTAATTTATTTAATTTACATTCTCTACTTCTTGCTGACTTCTTGTGTTACTGTTTTCTTAGTGTGGCTCTCCTCTGGGTGCTGTTGTACTGCCCACGTTCTGCTGTGCAGGGTGGTTATTTTACATTTTCATCCATCGCATTAATAGGTAAGTGTGCTGCTATAGTTGTGCATATTGTATTTCCAGTTTGATTATTTGCTTAATTCCTATGCACATATAGCATGTTTTCTATTTGTTATGTGTCCGGCATGAGACAAACATTTCTTTGAATTGGGAGCCCCATGGGTTTTCATTGTTTTCACCGTGCACGGTTCAATGTCAGAGTAAGTTATCAGTACATAGGTGTAATTTTATACCAAATACAGTTGTTTGATTATGCTATTACAAGTTGTAACCACTGCTTTTATGTCCTAGCATCGATTATTCAGTTTCTGATTTATATATTTCCTTCATCTTTGTCCTTATGTAGCTCCCACAAGTAGTTTTACCTCTTCTTTCAGTAGGCAAACCACCTCTTCCATGGTCTCTTCTTTTACAAGACATTATCAGATGGGGCTAGAGATGCCACTAATATCAGTGGGACAAAGCTAATGAAATAATAACAAATATTATTTGTTATGGTAACTATAATCATTTGTGTTTATATGCTTGTCTACTGGTGTAAAAGTTTATACCAGACATTTGTTTCAATAGTCCGTTGTGTAACTGCTACTTCACTGATTGAAAGGATTAAACAAACGTGAAGATTTCAGTGAGGATCATATAAAGTAGAGACAAAGGATCAATTTGACTATTTTCTACTTTCTTGAATTTGAGACTATTATTTGCAGCCTATAATGGGCTTATAGAAAAATTTAAATCTTATTAAGATTGACGATGTATCTTTATTTAAGTATGCAATTTGTCGTTGTAATGATAAAATATTGTATTTGCTATAATTTAATTGGATTATGAGGTTACCAATAAAATTAGGGAAAATTAGTTTTGTGTCACTCTAAAATTTCAAAATTAGCAAAATACTACTCTAAATTTTTATCTTAGTCTAATGCCACTCCAAAATCAATTTATTTAGGTTTTTACCATAAATATACCATTGTTATAATATTTTAATTTAAAAGAATATGTATTTATACATAAAAATTATTATTTTCATTTTTGCCCTTATCCCTTCTCCTCCGATATCCAAATCCTCCAATGTCGAGAAATGAGAGCTTCATTGAAGGAAGTGAAGCTCACTAAACACATGAACCCAAAAGGAAAACAATATCTCTAAAAATTCCAGCACAGAGGCATTAATTAATGAGAAATATCTCATGATTGATTAGACTTTCCCCAATCCAATTCTAGAATGTGAAGGGCTCGTGCTTGGGGAGGGGGGTACTGAACTTGCACTGTAGGTCATCCAACTATGTGCTGGCGCCAAACTGTGTATCAAACTATGGACTCGGATTTGAGAGAGAGATTACTACATCCTTGTAAGCGAAGTGGTAACCCACCATTTATTTGATTGAATTTGATCAGATGATAGATGGATCTCGAGAGGAGTCGGAGTTTGAAATGAGGAAAATAAAACATACAATTGAAACGTGCTTTATGTCTGGAAATAAAGTCATCTGAACGAATTAGCATTTTTTTGAATAATATATCATAAAAATATCAAGTTAATTTAAGAAATAAGAATATAAAAAAAAATGAAAAGGAAGGTACAAACTACAGGAGAAAAGTGGTCGAGATTTTGATTGAACGAATGCTCATCTTTAGTCAAATTGTGTATTCAGGTTTGTATCAGAAACAGTACTGGTATTGTGATATGATTTGTATATCTTCAACTGCGTACTAGCTATCTATTTGATCTGATGAGGGTATTTCTGTCAACATAGATAATTAATGTATTTTTATTTAATAATTACACTTGTATGCAATATCTGTGGTAAAAAACTAAATAAATTGAGTTTAGAGTGGCATTAAACTAAAGTAAAAGTTTGAGGTGGTATTCTACTAATTTTGAAGTTTTAGAGTGGCACAAAACTAATTCCCCCATAAAATTATGATTAATTTTCAGTTAGTATGCTTAATTATATTTACTTGCTGATTCTAAATTTCTAGATGCTAACCGGTACGGTGCTATCCTAACTATTTTGATGCATCTGCTGTTGGGAATTGAGAATCCATCATTGCTGTCAGCGTGCTTGATAGTTTGTATAAGGTTAATTTTGTTTTTTTATATATATTTAAGAGATCCCACTTTTTTGGTTAATGATGTTGATTTTTCAGGATATAAAAACAAAGTTAGAATAAAAATAAAAAATCTATGCATTTATCATGCATACGTATGCGTACAAATAATATAATGCGCTGACATTTTTCTATTCTACCCATCAACACATCAAATAAATTAACATCAACCTCTATGCATGTACAAACCCGCTGCGAAACGCAGGAGGATTAAACTTAATAATCTAAAAGTTTGGACCGTAATGATGAAATCTAATAGATTAAAAAACTATAGCATTTTGTTGCCCTAGAAAAATTATGACAGTTGATGCAGAATATTCAATTTTGAATACAACCGCTGTCATATTTTTTGTATGACAGAAAAGTGCCATAAAACTTCTGTATCATATTGAATGGGACTCGCACAAAGCAGCACTTTTAGAATCTAAAAGTTTAGACCGTAAAGATGAAATGTAATGGATCTATGACATTCTGTTGCCACGATTCAAAGACAATCTTTGTCGGATAACAATCAATCAAATTAACAAATCTTTCGAATTATTATATCGGTGGATAGATGAGGTACAAACTGTAAAATTATATGGATATAAGGAATGGTGATACAGTATTTCCTGATCTACTACAATTGTGGAAATTCTTTGTGTGTGGGTGTGGGTGGGGGGAGAGAAAATTATTCAATTTCTATATACTCATCATGTTATCAACAAAAATCCCTGCATATCTTGCAATTGATGACCGCTATGACAATTAAATAAATTGAGAAAAATTTAAGTTTATAGACTTAGTAGTGAGATTTGTTCCACCCGAAGTGCGAGTTTGTTTTTTTAATTTAACAAGCTCCAGTGTATTTTTCTTTTCAAAAGTAGCTTTACCCGTTCTAGTTGTATGGATCACACCCATGAAATTCAAATTGCGACCTGACCTCATGCTAACTTTTAAATTTCAAATTTGACGTTAATAATAGCAGACATGACATAAACAATAGAATGAGTCGAATATATAGAAATTAAGATAACAGAGATATTTGTGAATGTTTTCTAACTACAAGTTCAAAGAAGACATTAAATACGTGAGATCCACTAAAATTGTAATAAAATGCATACACTTTTCTAAAGCAGTGTTAGATTAATTCCTTTCTGTTAACGTCATTAAATACAAAGATACAATACATACAAAATTCATGATTCTTTATTTTTTTTCCCGTTTTTTCAAGTTCCATGCGTTCGAAAAGCAAAATATGCCGTTTCGTCTTCTTAAATAATTAGGTGCACATGGTGTACAACAACACCATCATAATTAAACGATGGGAACACAATATTGATGCACAACAAACATCAGGTCTAATGGTCTTTATATATACCTTCCCCAGTAGATAAACCAGATCAGCGAACGAGACGCCATTTTTGTACCCCTTTAAAGCCTCAAGGCATCAAATTCAGAAATTTTAGTTTATACATCAATTTTTTTAATTCCAATAGACCTGTAGAAAATCTACTTCGACGCAACCGAATGGTTTGATCTTATCTATTATGATATATATAAGTTGTATTTATTTAACCTTTTACGAGGTAATTAACAAACAAATTTAAAAAAAAAAAACAAATTGGCTGTGTTGCGTTTGACTTGCCTTGCCAGTGACTCAAGTTCAAATTAACAAATCTCTACATTTCTTTGTTGGTAGTTGAAATTGTAAAAGTATAAAATGGTGATGCAGTTTTTGTCCTGGTCAAATTTGCATAAATTCTTTGTGAGGTAGTAGAAATTGATGAATTATATATATATTCATCATCTTATCATAATTCTTGCACATACAGCAATCGATGATTGTGGTTTGAATACCGTATTATTATTATTTTTTTTTAATTTAGTGAAGCGAGCAGCTAAGGGTAAAAAATAACTTTTGTTTCATGAACTTAAGTTACACCAGATACTGATGACATTTTGCAAAGGTAAACATGCAGCGTCCGCCTCTTTTGCTATCCATTTCTCATCCACTTTTTTATTTATTAACAATCTGTATCTCTAATTCTTAATTAAGAAAGTGTATATTTTTGTATATAAATGTGTACGTAGAAAATATAACTTATTTAGATAACAAATAGATAATTACAGTTAATAAATAGTTGATCATAGATAATAAATAAAGCGGTGGAGAGGTGGATAGTAAAAGAGGTTGATGCGATGAAGATACCATTCTCATAATCTCATTCCGTGTTTTGGTGTTTGGCTACAGTTTCAAATCAAGACCATAATGTGGGCAAGCACATTATTTTTCTATTTTTTATATATGTCAATGCAAATTGTTTGGTAGGCGTGCCTATATCTTGTTCATGATATTTTCATAGTGAGTAGGATAATCTGTGAGCATCAACTTTTTATTCAAATTAAAAAAAAAAAACATCTGTGTTTGCGAACATGTAGATGCTGATGTATATGTATATGTATATAAAAACTGTTCAAATCGGTGATTTTCTTTATCCGTTGAATATGTTTATATAATATCTGATTTTCTGGTGAACATAGAAGAAATTTCTGTTGTTCCAAAAGTTTGTTGGGGGGAATTAGATGATTTCTGAACTCGGTGTAAGTTTTGATATAATTATGTGAGACGATCTATGAGATTAGTTCGGTGGATACCACACTGAAAAAAACAAAATCATTTTCATTTCTATAACAAAAATATGAAACGGAATCGGAACAAATTACATTTTAAAAATATTTTTTTCATAATTATTTTGAATCGGAGGGGGATATAGGTCACCAAATGTGTGATAGAATTTTTTTTTTTGAATTAGCGGGCGATTTCCCTGCTATATTTTCATTGATCAACAAAAAAGTATTTACATGATATTTACATAAAGGGAATTATGAGTAGATATTGCAATAAATTAGCAAAAGAGATGTGAATGTGCCAATGTTATTTTTAGGTGGAATAGGCAGACGCCATGGAATGGCGGGCCAACGTAGATGGACACCAGAGTTTATCATGAATTGATATGCTGATTTAGATGTGAATGTGCCAATGTTATTTTTAGACCAGAGAAGCTGCAAAGGTGATTGTGTCTGTGTTGTGCAGGCGTGAAAAAGGGGGAGTAACGTGCTGAGATCCTTAATAAAGAAGGTGGTTGTGGCTGATAAATTGGAGAGTTCATCGAACGATGTGATTTCTAGTTGTAGTCGTAATTGTTGGGTTCATAGTGTGTGGGGGCCTATGTGGAAGATCCACAACCATCGTAGGAGGAGTACCATATTTTGCGCTTTGTGGTCTAGTATATCCAAACCTCCAAATCTTTTCGGGAGGCATAGGGCATTCCATTTAACTAAGCAGTGACCACTAGAGAAGGTTTTGTGTCCTCTCCGTAGAAATATTCGAGTTATTTGTGTCACCTGGTCAATAATGCTTGTAGGCAGAAGAAACACCTGCATGTAATATATTAGATTAGTAGACCATTGATCACCGCGTTAAGGATGACCAATCTACCTGCCATCGAGAGGGGTTTCCCTTTCCATCCTTGTAGCCAGTTTTGAACTGTTGATACAAGTGGTTGGAAGGTGTCGATTGAGGGTCTTTTGACTGTGAGGGGAAGTCCTAAGTATGATAAGGGGAGCGAGAAAGGTTGGCATTGGAGAATGCTGGCGATCGTCTGGGCATGCTGTGGGGAGAGGGAGATTGGAAGAAAACCTGACTTTTGAAGATTGATGTGCAGGCCAGAGACTTCCACAAATTGGCGTAAGATATTCATGATGATGTGTAAGTTTTGCGGATGAGCCGGCGTGAAGATGACAGTGTCATCTGCAAATTGCAACAACTTTGTCGGTGCTCCGGGGATTTGGAATAGGACTTGTTGTGATGTTGCTATCATCCCTTGAAGTGTTTCAGTTGCCAATATAAAAAGCATTGGTGATAGCGGATCACCTTGGCGTAATCCTCATCTATGAAAAAAGGGTTGTCCTAGAATTCCGTTAACTTTTACCGAGGAGGATGAAGATATTAGGATGTTATGAATCCATGATATCCATCTATTCAGGAATTTTCTTCTTCGAATTAATTGTAAGAGATAGTCCCATGATATATTATCGAACGCCTTTTTAAAGTCAATTTTCAGAAGGACAGAGGGAATGTTATGTTTGTGAAGGAAAGATAAAAATTGGCGTGCGAGAATGAAAGTCTCTGTTATCCTACGCTCATTGATGAAGGCAGTTTGATGCAATGATATGAGTTCTGGGAGAAAGAGACGAAGGCGTTCAGCTAGGAGCTTAGTTATTATCTTCGAAATTGCTGATAACACGCTAATAGGTCGGAAATCCTCTATCCTGGTGGCTCCTGGCTTTTTCTAAATTAGGGTGATGTGTGATTTATTTATGCACCATAGGTCCACTTTGTTGTCGTAGAAATCATTTACTAGGTCCATTATGTCATATCTGATGATTTCCCAATATTTCTGAAAGAATTTTGAGGGAAACCCGTCAGGGCCACGCGCTTTCCCCTTAGCTAACTTGTAGATTGTTCTGCCTATTTCTACTTTTGTGAAGGGAGTTGCTAGGAGTGAGAGGTCAACTTCAGAGGGTATGTTTAAGGATAAATCTTAAATTGAATGTTGTGGAGCGACTGTGCCAAGAAGGTCTTTGTAGTAACTTGAGCAGTTTTTAGTAATAATAAGTTTTATTAAATTAATATTATTAAAAATAAGAGTGAGAAACGTAAATTTTCAAATATACGAATGGTAGCGCGCCACTGGCAGTGGCGCGTTCACTGCGCATTTGAAACATGCCACTGGCAGTGATGCGTTTTATTATTTTTACGAAACGCGTCACTGTCAGTGGTGCGTTCCCTTATTTTATCGAAACGCGCCACTGGCAGTGGCGCGTTTACTTCTTATATATACAAAACGCGCAAGTGAGATGGAGGCGTTGCGCAGGGTTTGGACGAAACGCGCCACTGACAGTGGCGCGCTGCCATTCGTATATTTGAAATTTTACGGTTCTCACTCTTATTTTTAATAATATTAATTAAATAATTATTATTAATAATAAAAGCTGTAACTTGAGAAGGGTTCTAAGATGAGAGAGGTATGTGTAATTGGTGTTTGTGAGTGTTGGTTTTCAATTAACGGGACATGATTTATCTTCCTTCTATTGGACACGATAGCATGAAAGTAGGTCGTATTATTATCTCCTAGTGTCAACCATTTTGTTGAAGATCGTTGTTGCCACTTTGATTTCGAAATGCGTGCCAAGTCATACATGTGAGACTTGAGACGAATGCGTAGAGCTACTTCGACACCATTCAGTGATCGACTTTCTTCGACGTGATCAAGTAGTTGAATCACCCATTTGGGTGATAGAAATGTTCTTTCTCATTGTTTTTTGTTTTTAGAAGTTAAAAGCAATTAGAGGAAATATTGAATCAGATATCAAATCTAAATGTGTGATTGCGTTAGAGCCATTCTATGCTATTATATTGTTACTTCATTGCTGATGAAGTTTCCGACTTCCCAACTAGGAATTCATATCCTGTGACACAGTGCACCGTTGCAGCGCACAACAGGAACCATCTGATCTGCTGTAATTTTCCAAAGAAAAGACCCCCTAAAAATCCAACAACTAACTTGGTGATACGTGCTATTTTCCGAGGGGATCTAGTCTGTAAAGAATGAATAAATATTCTTTATAATAAGTAACTGTTCGAAGTCACAATTATCTTTAAATTTATGTGACAGAATATGTAAATTTAATTTTTATGTAGATTGTATGGGGCCGAAGTAAGTTAGGCTGGGGAGGCCTAAACTGTAGGAGGTCAGGAGGGCTGGTCCGAACACATGGTCCTCTGGGCTGGCCCAAATTATGATGGTCTTTCAGCCTTATCAATAGAAAAACTTCCTGTTGGCGGACATCACATGAGATGCGTGCTTATGCTTACAAAAAGGTTAACCTGTCACACTCATTAAATGATTCATCTCTACAAAGGTAAATTGCCCAATTAGTACAAGTTCTGATAAACTGTAAATTAGCTACTATAGCGTGAGTAAATCATCGATCCATTTAGAAATGATAATAATGATGATAATAATAATAGAACAACATTGCGTTTTGGCAAATAAAATGTTATTTTTGAGATTTTGGAGGTTATCAAATAACCAAATAATATAACTTATCTACTAATTTTATAACATTTAACTATTTACATTCTAGTTCTAATAATTAAAATGTAACGGCCTATATCAACTAAAAGGCTCCTACAAAACAAGGCATGAAAGAGGTCAATTTTCTATAATAATAGATAAATTATTTGAATCGGATATGATTTACATGGGCTGTTTTATCAAATGGCCATTTTTAAATTAAAAAAGAAACAAACTACATGTACGTAAGGAAAATATTTTTTTGGCTTACCAAAAACTTGTGCAATAATGAGATATTTGTTTTTTAAAATTTTTACTTTAGCAGTGGGTGCAGTGGGTGTGAATTTGTTCTTTTGTTTTTCTCTAATATAGAAAAAAAATTGAGATTCACTCTCTGCACATTCACAATCTTAATCTAGAAACTTTTAAAATAGAAGTCATTCATTTCAACTTCGACCTCTCTACACCAACATAATTAATTAGATACATCAATTGAGTACATCAAGTTTCTTGCTCAAGACTAAAAGAAAATATTTTTTTCTTTTTTATTATTGTTGTTTTCATGACATTAATCAGTTCCTTTTTCTTTTTTTAATATGTAATTTATATAATTTATTTCTGTTAAATTATGTTTGATATGATTATATTTCTTATGATAATTCATAATGATGCTCTGAAGCATTAGCTTGACATGTATGTTATAAACTTTTTATAAATAATAATGAGAACTATGTAATATATCTAATTGCTTAAGCATATAATTTATCCAATTAAATCGTATAATAAAGCTTACAATCTTTTGTTACAATAGTTTTTAAATTAATTTTGTTTGATATGTCTTTAGGTTAACAAAGTGTGTCTTTGGTAGGGATGAAAATGGATCGGATATTATCCGACCGTATCCGGATTCGTATTCGGATAATAGCGGATATGGATATTTTCATATATGAATACGGATACAGATATTTTTTTGCTGGATACAAATATGAATACGTTTTTCTCTAAATTGTTTAGATGGAGTTTTTTTTTTTCATGAATGCGTGGTGAATTTGAGAAGTTTTCATATGAACTATTGACAAAAGACCCAACTTCATCTATACTTTATCAGTGATGGGTGTCATTAAAGAGGATCATTCGAACCCTTAACTATTTCTCTAAATTGTTTAGATGGAGTTTTTTTCATGTATGCATGTTGAATTTGAGAAGTTTTCATATGAACTATTGACAAAAGACCCAACTTCATCTATACTTTATCAGTGATGGGTGTCATTAAAGAGGATCATTCGAACCCTTAACTATTTCTCTAAATTGTTTAGATGGAGTTTTTTTCATGTATGCATGTTGAATTTGAGAAGTTTTCATATGAACTATTGACAAAAGACCCAACTTCATCTATACATGAATATGGATAATTATCTGGATCCGAATATTTTTAAAATTTGGATATCCGGATAAAAGGTCCTTTATATATTTTTGAATTGGGTTTTTATGTAGATTACAAATCCAACTAAATTTACATATAATTTGACATTATAATTTATTTTTTATAATTTTTAAATATATTTTAACTAATATTTTAATTTTTAAAGTTTTTAGTGACTAATTTATAATGATAATTATTAATTAAATCACTAATAATATAATAATAATTAATAATTAACTTTTATAATAATATAATTTCTATAATTAGTGGTCTATCATGAAAAATATTATGTAATTATAATTGGTGATATTTTAATTTAGTATCTGAAATATATCTATATTCGTATTCATATTAGTACATTATCCGATTCGTATTCATATCTGATTCGTATTCGTATCTAGAACTATCTGTATTCGTATTTGTATTCAAAAAATTAAAACGAATACGAATATGTTTTTTATCACTATCCGACTGTATCCGATCCGTTTTCACCCCTAGTCTTTGGTTTGATGTATAGTTTGATAGTCACCTATTTAAAATGTGAATTTAAATATGTGTGTTGTTGATTACCGCATAACGCATATGCGACATGCATGTGCACATACGGTTCAGTATGCGGATATTCATTCTAAAACATTCTTATAATATTTAAATAGATCATTTATTTTTGAAGATTTTTAATGTAAAATAAGAAAATATAATAAGGTAATAATATAATTTTGAATATTTTGCATGAAAAATATAATATAATTAATTTTATACGCTTAATACGATAAATATTTTAAAAAATAATGCACATTGTTGAATATGCGATGCATACTCTTATGCATGCGGCATTGCACCGCATAACCATAAGCGGACAACATTTTAAAACAATGGCTATTTTAATTGTTCAGAACTTAACAAGCTCTACAAAAGCATAATTGAACTCCAGTAAAACTATGTAATCAATAACCATTTTTTAGACCCTTTTGATCAGAAAACTGTTTTTTGACAATTAAATTGTTTTAACCCCGATAAAATTGTTACATGTCATGGAATTATATGAGTATGGAAGTTTTGTCGTCTGAGAAGTTTTAGATATCCAAATAAACGGACTAAAAATGTTTATAATTGAAAAAAATAAAATACGATTTATCAAGTTTAACCATTACACTTTTTTTGTTTTAATCTTTTGTGATGTTACAGTGTCGTAGTATTAAAGCATTTTATTACTTAATTATAATGAATGATATAATTATTGTTGTGACTTATCTTCAATGTTTTTTATTTGTTATGTATGAAAATGCATCACCTATGGTTTGCAAATGTTCAAAAAAAAGACTACAAGAATACCCTTGTTATCATTTAATGGTCATTTAATTCCGTTAAATGATAAACCTATAAAAGATTACTTTATTGTGAAGAGACATTAAACGTTTTTAAATAGCTTGGAACCTAGCACTTGTTATTTAAATCTCACCGATGCTTTGTTAAGAACTTAGCGATGCTTCCTTGATTGCATGTATTATTTGTTTTTTTATTAATAATTCATATAACTATAGGTACTAGTAGTTAAAAGTATGTCATTTGTCTATTAGTAAGTGATATCAGTTCCATGTAATATTTATTGTTTGATTTTTTTTTCCTTCCATTTAGCGTTAATATATCCGAAGCCTCTTTAATCTATCTTTTTTTGGTCATTCCCTACAAACCAAAGAACAACTCTCTTTCTATTTCCGAGCCAAGCTCCTTCATGCATAGGGATGTGTTGTTAGTCTGCAAGCACTTAGTTTGTCCAATGTTCATTATTGTTAAGTATAAATACTAGCTTTATCAACTATTAATACTTCTTAATCAATATTATTTATTTCAAAATGGGAGTCCAATTTCCAACACTGACATCTATTTTGGGTCTACCTCGTTGAAAATAATAATTAATAAAATAAAGATGTAATTAGGGAATTGGCTTCAAATCCGTTGGGATTATTCTCATCATCAGCTAATTAGAGAAATAAAACCTTTTAATCTCCTTATTAATTAATAATTAGGATATTAAGATATCTCAACCCTTTCTTTTCTTTTTTAGACAACTAACTATTAGTACAATGTTTGTACCGTTATATTTTTTTTCCTGTTAGGCACAAGACTATATAAGCTTTTACTTGTAATAAAACATTATTAGATTTTTTTCAATAAAAAAATCATCATCAATTATTTTCAACATAGTGTCAGAGCGTGGTTTCAGAACCTAACTCAAAAATTCCGCAGCAGTAAAGGGCAAACAGAGCCTGCATCTACTGGTAACAACCAGAAGCACCAATCATCAGGAGCTGATAGCCACTCAACTGGTAACAACCAGGAGCACCTATACAGCCAAGAGCAATAAGCCAACAACTGATAACAAACCAGTAACCACAAATCACAACATTGCATAGCAATGCCAGAAAACTTAGCAACAGTCATAAAGCCACAACCATAGCTGTATCAGTGACTGATACCTGACAACATCCCACAGAACAGTGAGGAACCCTATACCAGTACCAGCACAGTGTCACAAAGCCAACTAGTATCTGTTCTTATCAAAGTTCAGAGAAAAAAGGGGCAGCCAAGTAGTATTTGTTCTTATCAAGATCAGAGAAAGTCTCATCAAACACATTCAAAAATTCAACTGTCAAATATCAGAAAATCAACTATCAGTACCAGAAAATCAGATATCAGAACCAAAAAATGTCAAATCAAACAATCGAAAGATTGACCTCAGTGCTCTTTGATTGCAAAAATTATAACATGTGAGCTAGGCAAGTCTAATTTGGGCTAGTTGGCAGAGACAAATTGGCAGATGATCCAGCAACTCTCTGTGATGCTTCAAGGAAAAACTCAACAATCCAATGGTATTGCCTCCAATTTAGCTACTATTTTTTTAAATACTAATTGGGTACTACATTCGGGTGCAACTGATCATATGACGAGTGATAAAAATCTGTTGAATAATTATAAATGCTATGAGGGAAAGCAATTTATGGTTGTTGCTAATGATGATAAAATGGAGATATTAGGAAGTGGTTCAATTAATTTCTTTTCAAAAAATATTCAAAATGTCTTGCATGTAAGAAATTGTGCATCCAACTTGATATCCATTAGTAAAATCACTAATGAATTAAATTGTGAAATTTTATTTTCCTCAAGAAATGTGATTTTTCAGGAATGGATAACCAAGAGAGTGATTGGTGAAGATTATTTACAAAATGAACTTTATAACTTAGAAAGGAAACATAATTTCAATGTTAAAAAGAATGAAGAATTAGATAAGCTTTGGCACAAAAAATAGGGCATCCTTAAGATAGAATTTTGAAATACCTTTTTGATTTTCCAAAATTAGATTGTAATAGTTGTGAAATTTATAATCTAGGAAAACATACTAGATTACAGTTTAAATTATCAAATTGTAGTAGTAATGAACCTTTTGAACTCGTTCATTTAGATATATGGGGCCCTGCCCCTATTGACTTATATAATGGATATAAGTACTTTGTTATTTTTATAGATGATTTCACTAAAGTTACATGGTTATACTTAATGAAGAACAAAAGTGAGGTTTTCTTTTTTTCCCCAAGAATTTTATAATTTCATAAAGAATCAATTCGATTTTAAAATTAAAACATTTAAAACCGATAATGGAACGAAGTTTGTGAATGAAAAAATTTCTAATTTTTTAAAATAAAAGAGAAATTTACACCAAACTACGTGTGTTTACACACGCAACAAAACAGTATTTCAGAAAGAAAAAATAGGTATTTACTTGAAGTAACTCGGGTTCTTTTATTTCAAAGTAATATTCTAAAACAATATTGGTCGGATGCCATATTAACCGCTACTTATTTAATTAATATATTGCCTAGCAAAATTCTCAATTATAAGAGTCAATTGCAAATTCTTTACAAAAGAGAAATTATAATCGATCACTTGAAAATATTTGAATGCACATACTATGTACATAATAATAAGCGAGACAAATTGCATTGCACTTCAATTAAGATAATTTTCTTAAGATATTCTACACACAAAAAAAGAATATAAATGTTATGATCCAATAAATCATAAACTTTATATCTCAAGGGATGTAACGTTTTAAGAAAATGAATCTTATTTTAAAGAAAGTGAAAAGAAGGTTACTGAACTTGATTCATCAAATATTTTCATTTATGCTCAAATTAATTGCTCGGAAGATAATAAAACCAAAGTAGTAAATGAGGGTGAGTATGAAATTGGGCAGGTAACCCAAACACAAGAGGAGGAAAGTGAAGTTTCCCAAGAACAACAGGAGAACAAAGAAAATATTATAGAGACACCATTACGAAGATCAACTCGAGTGCCCCAAGCTTCAAGTAGGTTACGAGACTTCGTAACCTACAAGATTGTGCGACCCTTTTTCGCGTCTTCCTCACTTGGGGAAAGAATTATAGTGAGAATTGCGAAAGAAGGACACGGAGATCCCTCTAATTGTGCAATTGGGTATTTATATGGATATGGAATGCACATTTAAAGGTTTATTTAAGAGATTGCGGGTCTTTTAGATTTCAATGGGCGCAAGCCCCCATTGTTAATTACCCTAGGCTACGAACCTCGAGGCACCTCTGGATCTAGAAAGGGAAGTATAAATATAATAGTCAAGTATTAATTAAGTGGTCGTAATAAATTAAAGATACATGGGAGAAATGCATGCATGAGCTCATCACAAAAGCCTACGTAAGGTAGCTGACACCTGAAGGACAGATATATAGGCATATACATGGTAGCATGTATCTGAAGATATGATGTATGGACTTATATGAGGTAACTTACACCGGGATGCCTTTTAGTTCAAGGGTGACAAGTACCCATCTAAGCGTATGATGTCGAACGTAAAGTATTATATCAGTTCAGCATCAAGGCTTAGTTTATCAGCAGATGGACGGGAGACCATATAATCATTTTGACCAAGCTTCTAGATTATGAATCTGAAGCCTTGGGCCAATTCATTAACCTAGGTGTACTCTTTGTTTCAAAGGCGGCACAACCTATCCAAACACACAAAATTAAACCTGAAGCGTTCTGCCAGTTTAATCATTGAGGTTGGTACATCAGAAGGTGGGGAATTTTAATTCACTTGATCACCTTACTGATCTTCTAACTATGGATCTGAAACACTGAGTCAATCCATGAATTTAGGCGTATCATTTATTTCGATGGCGACACGACCCATCTAGACACACAAAGTCAAACATGAAGCACCGAGCTAGTTCGACATTGAGGCTAGTTTATCAGAAAATGGACAGAAACTGTATATTCATCTTAATTGATTTTTCAAGTTATGAATTTAGACGCTGTGCCAGCTCATAAACTTGAGTTATATATTATCATATCATAACACATTATATAATGTGTGCTTATCATGTTCATGCCATATTATATTATATTTGAACGTACTATTATTTAAACCATTTATCATATTATGTCATGCAGTATATCATATTATATCATTATGCCATATTATCATATTATCATAGTGTATCCTTAGATATTATATCATGTTATCATATTATACCATTCATGTTTTTGTCATATTATCACATCATGTTAAATCATTTTTATATTATGACTTCCGTAACATCATACTATTATATCATGTTCATGTCATATTATATCATGTTATATTAGATTATATCATATCATTATATAATACTATGTCATATTATTGTATTATATTACCATATTATATCATCATCATGTTATATTATACATTATTATCATTATCTTATAATATTGGCTAAATTATAATATCATATCATGTCATGCTATATTATATATTATTATCTTATGATATCATTTAATATGTTGTTACGGTATCATGCTATTATATAGTATTATATTATATCATGTTATTTTATGTTATATCTTGTTATATTATATTATATCATAATATATTATATTATATCGTGTCGTAATAAATTATATATATATCATATTACATTATATATCATATATTATTATCATATTATATATTATTATCATATCATATATCATATTATTATATCATATTTTTATATTATGGCATATTATTTACTATATCATCATGTTATATTGTATCATTTTATCATATCATACTATATTATGTCATATTATAAATTATCATATTATATTATATTTTTATTATATTATATCATAACCATATGTCATGTCATATTATATTATATTTATATTATATGTTGTTATTCATCATTATATTATTATTGCATATCATATTTTTATATATTTTCAATTTCATGAAAGTGTAACATATGCTTATGTTTTATTTTTAAAATATATATATATATATATATATATATATTATTTCTTATCGATATGCATATTAATATACTAGATATATGCACGAAATATTATTTAACATATTGTAATTTTCATATAATTTTATTATATCAAAGCATGGTAAAAATAAAATATATAAATATTATTTTGGTTTTGAATTTATTTGTTGTATTCTGCTTTTCAAAAATAAAATATTTTTATACTACAAAATAGTATGAAAAATATAGAATTTTTAGAAAAAGATTTGGGTTAATTTGGACCTAGGGAAATCATCCAAACGAATTATTTAAGTCATTATTATATTAATTTCGGAATTTTCTGTTTTGGGTCATATTCATTTTTTATATCTCTTTTTACTCTTGGGCCATGAATATATCTGTTATTAGCACTGGGCCCACTTTATCTTTTAATTCATTAGGCCAAGCATATCATAGAGATATGAGTTTTGGGTTTAGATTTATACGGGCTGCCTTATATATATATATATATATATATATATATATATATATATATATATATATATATATATCATTTTCGGTTCTATTATGATGCATCTTGGGCCGAATGTGTCAGATTAATAACTTTTGGCCTTATATATATCATTTCATTTCCTTTAACTTCGGTCCAAACTTATTCCATTTATTTCCTCCGAATTTGGGTTAACTATATTACATGTCTTAGGCCTGGGATGGGTTTATTATTTAATTCTTCCAATTGGGCCATGATCTCTTCATCCATTTTAATTTTCCTTCTGTAATTCATCTGCTTGGACCAATAGCCTCACACTTGATCGAATTGTGGTAAATTGGCACCATTTGTATTTTTAGTATTAGTTGTGAATAATTTATATTTGTATTTTTCTTTGGTTAATTTTATGACAAACGATCTAAGGTCTTTAGTTTAGTATAATCTGTGCATATTCTGAACCTTTTTGTATTGACCGGAATAAATGTGTATCTAAACTCATTTGTATTCCTAAACCTGTGATTTACTGATTTGAAGTTAACCATTCCTTTTATCCATTTAAGAACTGAACACGTATATTAGTTTGACCATAACCTTAACAATGGTTTACTATATGCCAGACCTGAGGCTATGTTTCGACCTTGTTCGATTTAGTTTCACTTTTACTAAATTGAAGCATCAACCGATCAACTCAGGCCATAGGCTCTCTGAGCTTACCTTTCTCAAGTCTTGGTCTGGGCCATTGGCTCACCAGACGTGACAAGGAAAGGCTCAGTCAATACCACTCGAACCAACTTGGTTTTTTATGCACATTTAAAATTTTGTCCTCTTTTATTAAAGAGGAATAAACAAATAAAAGGAGTCTGAACCAGGATGAAATAGAGGTGCCACGATGTGTTTGAATTTTTCTCTTATTTTTTTTTTTACATAAAAGACCTCAGATAAGGAGAGAAACATTGAGTAGATACTATAAAAGCATTAAAAGAAGATCAAATTGAGACAAATACATTAAAGATGTTTATATGCATTATGTTGACTCATTATCTTGTTTACCAGACTCCATTATTTTAAATATTTTGCAAATCGAATGAGAAGAGATACTCTAAAGAAAATTTAAAATCTCAATTCAAATCAGAGCAACATCAAGTATAATATAGGAGCAACATGGATATTCATTCCCATGAATCAATATATATTTTTTTGCACAAAATAAGTCTCAAAATGAATAGTTAATCAGACAAAAAAGGATACAGTTTGATTAATTATGTTAATAGGGTCTCATAACCTTGGTTTGGGCCATAGGCTCTCCAAATACGGTTAGAGATCATACGAATAACAATATAGGAGTTTTATTCCATTTTTTTATATTAATAAGACTCTATAATCTTGATTTGGGCCATAGGCTCACCAAACATGATTACTTCTCATACGAGTAATAATATATGAGTAGTGATCCTTTTTTTATCAGTGTTTGAGTTAGTAGCACAGAAAAGAAGAAATTAAAGTATGAACATAGCTCTTAATCATGTATATAGAATGCATATATCTAACATTTCATGCTAAAGGAGAAATAGCTTCACCCTATTTTTTTTATTCATATAATGAATATGCCTATAAAGAGGGTTCATAAGACTTATACATAAACTGATTTCAGTTCTATTACTGAGGCAAGCAACAATGCTAGCTCTAGTATGAACTAAAAAAAAACGAAATCAACTAAGGAAAAAAAAGCAGAATCAAATTGACTAAGCTAAAAGAAGAAGCGAAGTAAATAAAATTCCAAAGATTCTATTTCATTTCTCTGGTGATAGTTACAAGACTAAATCACTCAAAATAAAAAGGGGATATCTACCTATCTACTAATTGATTGGAGTTTTGATCTTGTCTATAAGTTTCTTCTGAGAAGAGATGGATCTGTTTTTTTTTTAAATGGAGGCCCCCCTCACCTTTTCCATCTGACGGGGTTTATATAGAAATTTTTCTAGGGTTTAGAAGAGAGCCAGTGACTATATGATTGGTGGATGCCCTTTGCCACGGATTGCCAGCATATATCGATCTCAACATTTTTTTATCAGATGAACAGTGCAGATTAACTCTCATTTTCGGTTTTGTCTTTTCTGCTATAGCCCCATGCATTGCAACAAGCGTGATGCCCTTCCCTTTTTGTTTGTGCGCCAGGTGTGTAGACCATAATCATCACCACTTCTTGTAAGTCTTGGGTGTTGTAGACCATATCCAAGCAAAGTATCTAAGCCTGTACAGACTACCCAATGAAGCCTCAGCATGTGCCTATGTGAGGGTGCCTTTGCTATCACCTCCAAGTCGTTATATCAATTTGATATATTAATTATCTATTACCCCTCATTTATCTTAAGATTGACTCTCAATTTCAATGAGGCCATACCCTTGCTGCTTAATTACTTCATTAGTTTAATTCTTTTTTCACCCCAACTGTCTTTCTCTCCAAGTCGAGGTCTCTCATCATTTTTTTTTCTAATCTCCTTTTATCTCGTCATTCCTCTTTTTTCCTTACATCTAACTCGATAACTGTGCTTTTCTTTCACGTATTATTATCATTCTCCTGGAGGGATCAAGCCATGGTACGTCATCATAGAGGTGATGCTGTCTCATCTCGCAAAGGTGGCGAGGACAAGAAGAGGGAGAGAGATGGAGGCTCTTCTTCGAAAGGAAAATCAGCCTTAGACGGGATTGATTCTCATGGGTTTCGGAAGAGGCAGGTCAGCTCGCAGGGGATTAATTCAGTTGGGCTAGGTATGTTTCCTCCCTTTTTTTTATTTCCTGTTTGCTTTGTGTACCGGCCTCGGGCCTTATCTATGGTTAGATTTTTAGGTTATATTAGTGTTTAGTTTAAGGGGGGCCATCTATTTTATGGAGCCCAATAGATCATAAATCAGATGTTATCATAGACCTTAAGGCCTTGTAATGTTCTGATGTGGCCCCTTTTCTTGGTGAATTATTGGACTGCTAATTATTATGCCATTGCCATGTGGCTTGACTATCCAATCATCAATTGTCATGTGTCAAAAATTACCTCCCTTGTTGACTGCTGCATCACCGACACGTGTTTACTATTTGCTGACGTGGCACTTCTTATTAACTATCATGTGCATGTGTGGGACCCGCTTTTGAAATCTCTCACTTTTGCTGGGTCCACCCACTGACGTGGCACTAATCATTCAACGCCACATGTCACCCTTTAACCAGTAATATCCTGCCATGTGGCAGGCTTTGGTCAACCTCTGGCTTTGACTCACCCTTATTTAGCATCTCCAACTTGCACCCAGAGTTGTATCTTTTGTCCGAATTGCACCCAGAAGTTCTCTGACCAATCAGAAAATTCTATTTTCCTGGATATTCATTCCCTGTTTTTTTATTTCAATACCTCCTATGTCCAAAAATCATAAAATTTTCATCAAATACCTCAAAATTCGAGCTCAATATCATGGATATCTTTAATCTCTATATTTCCCTGAGTTCATAGGTCAAAAATTCATCTTCGAATATGATCTCTTTCTTTTAAATATTGTATCCCCAAATAATAACCCCATATTTATGCCAATAATGTTGTATCTTAATATCATCCTTAATCAAGCATCTTTAATCATTTTGACGCTTAATTAAATCAAAATATTAGTATTAATTAACTAAACACTATTCATCTTTAGTGTTTAATTAATCATATACTTTTGACATTCATAGGGACTCTGCATTGTACCATGAAGCCAAAAATATAATAGTAGTCATATTCAGTTTGTAGCATAATATAGAAGTATCATCATTATCTGTTAGGGGTTTTCTTATATTTTATTTCTTGCATGAATGACATGTGGGTTCCCATTTTTTTATTCCTTTGAATGTTTTGAAGGTTAACAAAGATATGTTATCCCATATAAGATTTTATTACTTATGACAATGCTGCACCTTAATATAATGCTCTTCTAACCTCAATTTCAAATCAAAAAGAACCAAATAATTTTGAGGAAGCAATAAACCAACCAGTATGGTGTAAAGTCATGAAAGAGGAATTTGACGCCTTAGAAAAAATATAACTTGGGAGATTGTTCAATTACCAAAAGGGAAGAAAGTAGTAGGATGCAAATGGGTATATAAACTCAAATACAATAGTGATGGAACCATCGAAAGACATAAAGCGAGGCTAGTAGCAAAGGGGTATACTCAAACCCACAGGATAGATTACCAATATTTGCACCCCGTAGTTAAAATGAATACCGTTATGATTCTTTTTTTTCAATAGCGGTAAATCATAATTGGACCCTATATCAATTGGATGTAAAAAATATATTTTTACAAGAAAATTTAGATGAAGAGGTTTATATGGAACTTCCATCGGGGCACAATAAAGAAGGATATGCTACTATCGTGTGTAAGTTAAAAAAGACAATTTACGGATTAAAGCAATCGTCTCGGACATGGTATGAAAAATTAAACTCTTACTTAATTGCTTATAATTTTAAAATTAATAATACTGATCACTCATTATTTTCAAAAAGGGGTGAGAATTATATTACTATTATTTTAGTATATGTTGATGATATAATAATTACGGAAAATAATTTAGAAAAAATTAAGAAAGTAAAAATATAATTAAAGAAAAAATTTGATATCAAAGACCTAGGTCTCTTGAAATATTTTTTAGGAATTGAAATTACTCATTCGTCCTAAGGGTTATTTATTTCACAAAGAAATTATGCACTTAATTTACTAAGAGAAACCGGAAAGCTAGGGTGCAAATCGACCTCTACACTGATCGATAGTAAATATAAATTAAACACCGAAGAGGGTGAACCTTTAGAAGATATAAGTCTATTTCAAAGATTTGTTGGGAGATTAATTTACCTAATGGTGACGAGACCGGATATCTCATTCTCGGTAAGTCAAATTAGTAAATTTATGCATGCACCTTGAACAACTCATTTAAATGTCACATATAGGATTCTAAGGTATTTAAAAGGCACACCCGGAAAGGGAATTTGGATGAAAAACAATAACTCTGACGAAATATGTGGCTATTCGGATACAGATTGGGCCGAAAGCTTTGATCGAAAATTGACTATCGGTTTTTACATATTTGTAAGCAGAAATCTAGCTATATGGAAGAGCAAAAAATAAAATGTCAAGATGGGGATCAATTGGCCGATATGTTCACGAAAGGATTGGATCCGGGAGTATTCGAAAGAAATTCTTACAAGTTGAGGATGATCGACATCTATACTTTTTCTCCAACTTGAGGGGGAGTATTGAAAACAATAATTAAAAAATAGAGATGTAATTAGAGAATTAAGCTCAAATCCGTTGGGATCATTGGCTAATTAGAGAAAGAAGAGGTTTTAATCTTCTTATTAATTAATAATTAGGAGATTAACATACCTCAACCCTTTCTTTTCTTTTTTAGACAACTAACTGTTGGTACAGTGTTTGTACCATTATATTTTTATTTTTCCTGTTAGACATGAGTCTATATAAACCTTTACTTATAATAAAACATTATCAAATTTTTTCCAATAAGAAAAATCATCATCAATTATTTTCAACGAAACTCAAATCCATCTTTGACCACTCCAATACAGAGGATCTGGCTCAGCACGTGACAGATGAATCACTTTCACGGTTGCACCAATGAGTTTAGAAAGAATCAGTTAATCGAATCAGAATCAAATTTGATGATAGCTACTTTGTACAGCCCAGCAAAGTGGACCCCACCGTCAAACGCCGCTCACGCTGGCCACCCACTTGTGATATTCAATGCCGAGAGGGGTAAATGGTGTATGGTTACTGGGTGCACTGGTATTGTGGTAGGAAATGCATTGCGAATCCTTTTCCTTCAGAAGCAGTAGCTCGAAAGAGAAAAAGGAACTGAACTAACAGCTTTGCTTCTGATTTTTCCAATTCTGAGTATGGTTTGTCAGTTTGTCACTGACAATTTCTTCTGGTGATATTCATAATTCAATTTTTTAGTTGGAAAAATATAGAATGTCCCCAATTCATTGCACTATTGATGTGTCAACTACTTAGCGCATGGGATCCACATGCAGTGATAGTGGGTGAACTGAGACAACAATAGTGTGGCACTGTAGCTTTTTTTTCATGCATTTTTCATGTCTGGGTATTATTGAAAGCACTTTTTGAATTCCATATTTTACTTAATATTTTTATTGATTCACAAAGGTACCAGATGTCATAGCAAAATAAATATGAGATTTTATCTTGCTTTTATTTTTTGTCGAATGATTTGAATTCTTAAATGATCAACATTCTACCATCTTTAATAGATGTGTCATATATGCTCCCAGCAACATGCCTTGGTTAGGAGCTTTTATACTATTTAGCAAAGAAATGTTGTCAAAAATATTTTCAATAAGTTAAGTTGATCCATCTCTCTGGTGAGTTGGAAGTAGGTTGCTATTTTTTCTAGTTTTGACTCTTCGAAACTGTCTAAACCAGATATAAATCACTAATTGAAAAAAAAAGATATAATTATCAAGAAAAACCAATTATCAACCTGATGTTCATTGATTTGATGGAACTTCATTTACTATATAAAGACCAGTATTCGAGCAGTCTGCATGTACCATCCTCCTTATTTTCATGTCCTGTATATTACACAACAAAACAGCAACACCAAAAAGGGTGAAGGAAAAAAAAATCAAAAGATGGGTAAGCATGTCAACTTTTCTTTCATCATTTCTCAATGCTTTGAATAACACTAATTATTTCCTGGAGAAATAAAATTAAACCCGATTTAATTTCATCCAAAAGAATTTCCATCCTCATAAAAAATCTAATTCTGATCTGAGGACCCCGTCTGAGGATGTGATGTGGGCCCACTATGTGCTTGAGGAGTCTCTGACAAGGAGTCGTTTTGCTCCTCGTGAAAACTTAACCCCGACGGCAGATGATCAGGTTGCATGGTTAGGAGAAACTGTGAGTTCCTTTGGTCAGTGTAAGATGTGTATGGGTCTGAAAGTGGAAACGCAGGGACTGGATAATTGTAGTAACCCATGACAGGGTGGACAGGGTGATCATACTTGCAACTGAGGCCAAACCTGCATGTGCCATACGTGCCATAGTGGCTGCAGACTGGTTGACCCTGCATGATTCAAAAACCAAAGGCAGGACATGCTTTGAAATTAAGAAATAAGAAAGATAAAATGTTACTTAAAAGGAATTTCATACCAGTACTGTATAATATATCTGGTTCCAGACCTCCATTTGAATTGGTTGTATCAGGACATGCCAAGTTTTAAGAACTTACCGAAATAAAATGGCAGCACAACCCACAAACAGTACAGCAAAAACAAAATTACCCTACACATTCTTTGTCACAAGCATTGCCCACAGTTTTTATGCAGATGGATAATACAAAAATTGAAAGGGCTGGTTCAATAAAGTTGCATTTATATATTCAGGTGAGGATATATCAAATTGATATGATTCATGAGTACGCTAGATAAACAACTGTTCATGCTTAAACTGAAAATACAAAACAGATGTCTTGAGTCTCAACTGGGTACTATACTTTCCCCTGTTTGCAGAAAAAAACTAAGAGGTACAAACGACAGTCCTGACAAAGATTGACCAACTGCAATCCTCAAGTTGAACAAACAAGTCCAGATTCCATGAAATATAACATCTTAGCTTTCACATGTGCACGTCTATGTGCATGAGAGAGAGAGAGAGATCAGTGATGAGTAAATAAGGAGAACATTACAGGTCTTAGAGGAAAACCCAGAGGTCCAATTCCAGAGATTCCAGCAGCGTTCATACCCTGGGACTGGCCCTGAGCCTGAGCTTGTGTTTGGCCTGGTGCCTGAGCTAGAGAATTTCTCTCCTTTGGATGGTTATACTTGCATGAAGCACCATACTTGCAACTTCCAGTCTTCATGTAGTGCTGGCAGTCAGGCTGATCAGATCTCTCTGGCAAGTTATTATTTAAATTCATTGCAGAGTTTGGTAAACTAGATGATGTCTGGTTTATCATGCCAGACAGTTGGTTGGTGTCACCAGGAAGGACATCAGCTTCGCTCACATTTCCTGGCTGCTTTTTGGAAGTTAAGAAAGATTCAAGTATTAACTCAATGGAGGCTGTAAATTGTAAGATTAAATTATAAGTTGCTAAGTTCCCAAAGAGAAGTACATGATTCATACCATTATGTTCCTAAGAAAATATTATAACAATAGGAGTCTACTGGTACAAGGGTTGACACAAAGACCTTTACTACACCTGGCTTACACTGACAAATGAACAACAACAAAGCCTTTAATCCCGAGGGTATGTTTGGATGAGCTAGGAATAGCAGAATAGCAGCTATTCTCGGAATAGGAATAGCAGTTGTGTATCCAAACGCAAATCTGTTGTTCCGGGACAGTGAGAATAGCTGTTATTCTGCTATTCCGTTGTGGAGATGGAATAACTGTTGTTCTTCTCAACTCTCCATTACTATTCCAAACAAACAATCCAAATAATATTTCTACCATTCAGAATAGCATCACATTTTTACTATACTCACGCTAACCGAAAAATCACTATTTTTTCACTATCCTCATTTGCTATTCTCAATTCTTCTATTTTTACGCTATTCTTTGCACGATCCAAACATACCCAAATAGATTTGGGTAGGCTAGAAATTCTTGAAATCATATAGGGATCAGAGATCTCAAATATCAAAAAAACAATGATAGCTTGAACTGACAAATGAAACAAGAATGTATTTCACAAGCCACTTTTGCACCCCAACCACTCACCAAAACAAAACAAAAAAAAAAAGAAAAAAAGAAAAGAAGAATCACTAAAAAGACTCATGCACTCAAATTTCATGACCACGTAGTAGATATATTGCCAAGCCTTACCGGTGTAAGTGTCTAATTGCATATTTTTCTTTTCACTTGCTCTTATCTTTATTTTGACAATTCCACAATAAAACGCAATCCATACTCCACACAAATCAATTCCAAAAAACCTAACAAAGAAGCAAATGTTACTACATACCACATAAGTGGCCCAGGCAGGTTGAATGGGCTGGGAGTTGGGGTTGGACTGGAGCACGAGCGGTGCATAATGAGACATGCCTTGAACCCGCGGCGGACTCATCACATAAGGTGTTCTAGAGACATGCCACGCAGGAAATCCACCAACTAAAGGGAGCCCGGCAGGAGGTACCACTTGAGAGGCTGCATTTCCTGGTTGGTACGCTGTGGCTCCCTGAAGGGGAAACACCATTCCAGAGGGTGGGGCAAGCTCAGGGTGGCTGAACTTGCAAGCCACACTGAATTTACAGTAACCGGTTTTCATGTAATATGGGCATGGTTTCTCACCCTGAAAAATTAATTTATATAGTATGTGAAGTTGGTAGTTCATCCAATACAAGTTCCAATATACTGCTGGTACATATCAGATTGTATCCAGTACATGATAGAACACTTAAAGTCATTCATTTCTTATTGCTGTTATATTTATAGATTTTGTTATTTTGTGCGGTTTGGCTGAAATTCAAAATGAAGCTGCTTAAATTCTCATGTATAATATGATGTTACTGCCCAAACCTAGATGCATCAGATGTTGCACATTGCAATACAAATTACCTACACATTACTCCACATATGAAGGCTCCAACATACCGCTTTCATGCGGAAACCAGAAAGTACAGGTACGTAATTTGAGATGGGGGCTGGGTGGGGGGGGAGGGGGGGAGTATCTGCAAGATTATGGTTCGTATGTTCACCCTTTACAGGATGTACAGAAATAATTAACATTTTGTATGGTCCAAAGGGAATATACATTTTTTAATAACAAAAGAACAGTACCTCACGTATAGGAAGTCCAAAACTGTTAAAATAGATGGGCTGAGTATTTATCTTCTCACGTGGATGGTGGTATTTGCAAGTTGGTCCATAGCGGCATGTACCTGTCTTTAGGAAAAACTGCCAGAACAAAAATAAAGAAAACTAGATTTATCAGAAAATTCTTCATCCATAGATATAAACCTTCAAAAAGGACAAAGAGCAAAGGCGATACTATAAGGGTGCCCGCATACCAACAAGTATACATATACTTGCCAAATATTAATTGTATCTCACCATCCCTTTCACAAGCAACATATTATGAAGTCCAGTACTTGAATGGAACAAGAAATTGGTGCCAACAACAAATACCAGCTTATGAAATTGATTAGATAAAAGTAAAAGGAGACTGCCATTTTATTAAGAATGACAACTTTAGTACCTGACATTCTGGCTGTCCTTCTCTTTGAGGAAGATCCCCAGTATACTGTGAGCCCTGAAATATGTTAGTTGAAAAATTCAGGTTCAGCCAATTCAGTCTGGTCAAGAATGATTTACAAAACATAAACTCTAATAAAAACTGCATTCTTTCATTTACAGTATGAGGATTATACTACCCTAAAGCAGACTATCATGCAGGCTTAAATTATAAAATATCTTAGTTCAAAACCAATACTACTAGCACAGTCAGACTACCATAACATGTACATACTTTTTCTTTTCTTTTTTTAAATTATATAAATAAGATCATTACATTTTCCAAACAAATAATTACTACATTTCTTAACACAATTAAATATTGTATTAAGATACTAAATTATGGCACACGCCGTAATACATTACTGACACCAGTCATAAATGCAGCCATCTTAAGATAACTACAATGGAGAACATGTGAACCAAATGCAAACAAAGTATAAGATACTAGCTGATACCCAACTCTAAAATCTCCTAATACATCAGTAAGAATAGACTTCAATGTTACTTAACTGGTATTTACAGTTTCATGAATGGAATAGCCTGTGTAGTATGAAATCTTTATCCATACCTGACCAATGTAAGTTGGGTGATTGTACCGACAATTACTACCATATGCACATGTGCCTGTCCTCATGTAGTAACTGCAATCCGGTTCGCCAGGACGATCCGGGTACACATTGTGGGCTGTGTTGCTGCCATTATCTGCTCCGTCACTTACTTTTAATCGTGCCATTGATTCTGCAAAGAAAGAAAAAATAAATTCATTCTTTTAGTGTATCTGTTACAGCACATAAAAGTGAAAAGCTCCAGATAAAACAAAACTAGGAAGAAACAGACAGTTAACAGTTTTTAACTACTGAACAGAAGGGTTTACATCTAGCAAAACAACACTAATAGGAAAAAATAAATAAATAGAACCAATGTTAAACTGGTCACATTAAATCCGTTTGCATATCAGAATGGACCTTTTCTTTTTGTAAGCAAAAAAAATAATTTCCAAAGCAGAAAAAATAAGAAATAAAATGATCTTCCAAAGAGAAAATTTGATATGAGTTGACAGAACACTTGAGAGATTGTTCCATAAGAGCAACACCAAGATTAGACTGGAACAACTGTAAGAAAAGAAGGTTTTAAATTAAAAAAAAAAAAAGTGAAGTGCAGTAAACCAAAAAGAAAAGGAAAGCTACACAAGCTAACAATAATACAATAAATCTATGTATTTGTTACAAGTAAGTTCATGGAAGAAGAGTAAAGTATCTAGCTTCAGAGATCGAAGGAATCTGCACATCTCAAACAAATAGTTTAGAATATGATGGTTACAGTAAAGTCGAACTAAAGTAATTAAAAATGCTACCATGTTCTGCCAAACTGGAACCAAAAATCTTAACAAATTCGCAAAAAATTACCTTCAAGGTGATGATCAGCGGAAGAATCCGCAACATCAGCAACCGCATTACTTCTTTCCTGCCCCGTATCTGCCATTAATCCCCCAATCTACTTCGAAAATCAACCTCTTTCTCTTTTTTTAACCCGATCTCGCAAAATTAAATATGAATGTGAGACCAAATGATCTCCTCTTCCTGACAGAGATCTCTGATTCGAACCAAATCGACACGAATTGATCCTAATTTGGAATATGGCGCAAAAATCCGATTTATTTCCCCAAACGGATCGGATCGAATTGTGGTTATTAGTTATTACACAGCCTTTAAGTTTTTTTTCCCTCTTTTCTTTTGTTTATTTCGCTCGCTCTCTTTCTCTCTCTATCTCTCTCCAAAGAGATGGGTTATATAAATAGGATTCTTCTTACTGTACGTATTTAGTTAGGGAATTAATTTGTGTTAATTAATGGTTTAATGATGATTTGAATACGATTAGATATTTCTCGCGACCTATTTATGTCTAGCGAAGGCACTAAGAAGTACGATGTAATTTCCTGTTCGGAAAGAGCTTATAAAGGAAATGGCTTGGCGATTTTACATACCGATCCTGTAACATTGTGTAAATTTGGTTTTGAAAAAGCAGATTTAATATAAGTCAGTTTTCATTGTTATTGGAAACTTCATACGAAATTGTGTAAATAAAATTATCATGTGAATTGCCGTGTTGTTTTTCTTCATAAGAGATGGATCTATATAAATTTTTAAAAATTTTAGGTCTTTTGATATTAAATCAAGAGATAAAAATAAGGAATACATAAAACATATTTATTACGGTAGGAACAATTATTTTTTCAGCGATTTGATCTGTATGAAACAAACTAAAAGCATCGACTTTTTGTACATGTATCATTAGTGAAGAAGATCGAAATAAACATTGTTAATACATTGTATGAATTTAGGTTTAAAATTGTAATATGGAAGAAATATTATATCAATTTGTTTTCAAATCTTCTACCATATCTAATAAAATAAAAGGTAATATTATAGTACGTCGGAATAAAAGTATTGACTACTACATTGGCGAGTTGCACTGCTTAATATATTGAAATATTGTCCAAAATAAAATTTTATTTTAGACACTTTTTAATTTCTTCAAATAAGATAAGATAAAATCATTAATTTAAAAAGATATTTTTTTAAAATTACAGATATAGAAAATTTTGCTTCCTATGTCGATTTAAATCATTATTATGTTAAGCTTCTTAGATTGATCATTTGAGCACTAAAATATTATCACTCCATCAAAATAATATACATAGAATATGTGCATCCATGCTTTTCTTTTCTATCCTCTTTGAGAATACTTTTCTATATATACAATTAATTTTATAATTCTTGATGGGTTAATAGCTTAATTCGTTTTAAAATATAATATGATTATGTTAGAATTTTACATAAAAGAATAAAGAGATTATAAAAATTGTCTTCAACAATTTATGAAACTGACTAGTAAACGTCAAAAAAAAGGAATGCTCTACCAAACATATATGATATATGCAACCGATAAGTTTGTATCTGCTGTTATTCTAATAGGGAAAACAGGACCCTATGATTCTAATTGAGGCCGTTGGATTTAAATGTACGATTATAGATTTTTATGTCTACAATGAAAATATTGCATTGAGACTCACGCATAACTCTGAGAGCAAATCTGATCCGTCCATAAGACCCTGCAACCGATCTCTAAAGATCTTCTATAAATGTGGTATATTTTGGTATGAGAAGCAATTATTACTTATTGGTATGGATGGATATGAAAATAAAATAAAAAGATTAAAAAGAGAGGTCTTTGTCGTAAAACCCGGTTCACAATAAATCATCGCTTATTTGGGATGGAAGAAAGCGAAAAATAGGTATTGAAAATACTTCGTTACGTTATGGAGAGTATTCTGTGAAATATATGAAGCGGGAAACTCTTGATTGAATTTTAATTGGCAACACGATATAAATCACAACGAGTCCACAAAATATCCGGATAATAATAGTAAGGAAAAAGCGAGGGGGAAATTGCGATCGCAGCCGTAAACGCGCGACGCGAACGCACTGGGAGCGTAGCGCGCTAGGACGGTTTGTAAAATCAGCTGTCTGGCACAGAACACGAAACAGGAAGCAATAAACAGTGTTCTGCTATCTAACATGCACCCACATTTTCTACCACGTTTTACATTCTCGTCGCTTTGCTCTTAGGCGAGATAGGTTAAAAAGGACTACACCTTTAGGTCAAGTTCGGTTTCAACCCTTTACCGTGGGAAAAAAATTAGCTCAGAGTTAATTTTCTTTTTCCCACCCACAATCTTTTTAGTTCAAACTTATTTTTTTTAAAAATAAATAAGTTGAACAAAAAAAAAAAACTTATTTTCCATTCCCACTCCCAATTAACCGCCGAACAGACCCTTAAGTACAGAATTAGGTGCATCTCACTCAAACATGTTTTTGATTAATTTTAAAACACAGTGTAGGATTTCTATTACTCAAATTAAGAAATTATAATTGTAAATATATTTTTAATTATTTATGGTTTGTATTAATTAAATAATTAAAATTTTGAATAGTCATAAATAATGAAAATAAATATTAAAATTCTTAACTTGTTTCACGAAAGGCTAAATGATTTACGAATTAGTCCAATTTAATACCAAATGTTATTTAAAAAAAATCATCTACAAATTTAATTTTCTAATTAGTAATGTTTTCCATAATCTCGTGTGGATGAAAATAAAATATACGTTACAACTACGTGTTTAATTAATTAGTTAGAATTCATGAAGCCGGGATATGCAATTAAAATAGTTAATTACCACGCTAATTTTACATTATCTAGTAACAACCACTAGTCCAATTAGTTCAGTTATTGGTAGGATCAAGAAGCCGGTGACTGAACTTTCATCCATCCCGCAATAATAAAAATAATTAAAATAAAATCAGTATCATATTATTCATATCACAAAGAGGCTGCATTGCTGATAAAATGGGAAAATTTATCTTGACTTTCAATCAGCTAATTAGTGCACCGCTTTTTGGTTGGTGGTCCCAAGTGTTACATCTCCCCTCATAGGATTCGATGATTTAGTAATTACTAATAACTAAGGTTAATGCGAATATTGGAAAATTTGGAGCCAAAGAACCATAAATTTCAGACAATGACTAGACAATTTGTTCACTTCCTTTTGTTAGGAACTTGAGAGGAGACATCCAACGATAAAAAATTCAGGACGGTTTCTTTGCTGTCCAGGAAATTTAAACTACGTGAAGAAAAATGAGAAAAGGGAAACAGAATTGTAGGTCAAAATTTATAGTATATTAATGCAATCAAGGAGAAAATTAGGTGCGCAACTGGACATAAGTTACAGAAATAGATTATTTCATAAATTAAAAAACGGATATTGGCTGCAACAAATAAATGTTTAATAGAACAAACTGAGATTAATCATTCGGAGGTGGCAAGCTTTTTATTTTGTATCAAACAATTCGAGGCCGAAATTTTTTTTTTTTCAAGTAGTGTCCTTTTGTCCAGTTCGTCGGTTCTTCAAAATTTAGGCATTCATGTGGATAGATTTTTGCAAACATTCGCAGAATTTTTTTTTTTGTATTTATATATAGTTATATAACTTAAAATGTTTGATATTGAAAAAGTTCAAATTGTAAATAAAAGCTGGTGGCGGCTTGTAATAATCTGGTATTAATTTGTGGTGTATATAGTGCAAAATTTACTTTTTTTTAACATAGAGTTTTTTTTGCTATTAATATTGTTAGAAATTTTTTGATATGTTGTAAATAGAGCTGATGGCAAGTTGCAATACGGTATTTTTGGTGTATCTGAAAATTTGGAAACAACAACATTTTCTTGGATCAACCAAACAAGTGCCAATATATGCCGGAAATAACAAGAGGAATATAGATCAATCTACATTTTACAATTATCTCTCAAATATGTATATATAGATAGAGAGGAAGACTAAAATACAACACGTTGCACGGATGCATTCGTGCACCGCATTAAAATCTCAAAATTCAAATTAAAAATGACCGATTCAAACCATTCAATTTATTTCTCATATCAAATTTCATATTTTTAAATTTTTTTTACTATTTTTTGGATCAAGAAAAGTTACTTGATTTAAGAAATTTAGATCATCCAATAGTGATGATTTTCTTCCTACCAAAAAATATAGCAAAAAAATTTCAAAAAATATAAAATTTGATTTTCTACAAGATTTTGATACGGAGAATATATTGAACGGTTCGGATCGATCATTTTTAACTTAAAATTCAAGATTTTAACATAGTGCACTGATGCATCCGTGCAACGCGTTGTATTTTAGTATTCCTCTATCTCTCTCTCTATATATAGTAAAGATACCGTGAGCTTAACTAAAAAAATATATCAAATCATCTCCAAATTTTGATTTTTCATATTGAAATCTTGTGGGATACAAAATTTTAGGGTATTTCGAGTTTTCTAAGTCGCTTTTTTCAATTTTTGAAAATAATGTACAAATATTGAATATTTTATTATTATTTTTAGAGCCGATTTTTAAAAATTAAAAAGAATAACTTAGAAAACTCAAAACATCCCAAATTTTTGTACTCCATAAGATTTCAATATGAAGAATTTAATAAGAGTGAAAATTTTAAATTTGAAAATGATTTAATATACTTATTGAGTTAAACTCACGGAATACCTCCATGATTTTAAGCTCACGGTATATCCACTCTCTCTCTCTCTATATATATATATATTACAAAGCTAGCATGCTCCTAGGAGCACGGAGTCCCTCTGTGATCGTAACTTAAAAAGTACATAAAATAATCTTTAAATTTTGATTTATCACTCTCATTCAATTTTTCATATGAAAATCTTATGGGATACAAAAATTTAGGGAGTTTTAAGTTTTCTAAATCACTATTTTTAATTTTTAAAAATCAGCTCTAAAAATAATAATAAAATATTTAAATTTTAAAAATAGTGACTTAGAAAACTCAAAATATTCAATTTTTTACCTCATAAGATTTCATGTGAAGAATTTAATGAGAGTAAAAAAATTAAAATTTGGAGATCATTTGATATATTTTTTGAGCTAGAATCACGAATATTAAAATCTTATGGGGTACAAAAATTTGGGATATTTCAAAAAAATTAATTCATTCTTTTTAATTTTTAAAAATAATATAAAAGTATGTTGATATAATGATTTCTGCACTATCCAAAACTAGCGATTTTATATCCATTTTAAAAATAGCAAAAAATTAAAAAATATATATATAATTTGATATCCAAAGATATTTCAATATGGAAATCATGTTCAATGGTTTGGATCAAGCGTTTGAGCTTTCAAATTTGAGATATGAATGTGAAGTACGGGAGATTTTGTACTTCATGAAGCATCATAACCTCTCTCTCTATATATATAGAGAGAGAGAGACTATTGTGAAAACGTTTGTATTTCCGCCGATATGCAAAATACGTCAAAAAATATATTTTAAAATCTCAAAAATTTTAATTTATGATTTTCATTAAATTTATCATATGAAAACCTTATGAGATTTTGTGCTTCATGAAGAATCATAACCTCTCTCTCTCTCTATATATATATATATAGAGAGAGAGAGAGAGACAATTGTGAAAATATTTGTATTTCCGCCGATATACAAAATATGTCAAAAAAAAATTTTAATCTCAAAAAGTTTAATTTATGATTTTCATTAAATTTATCATATGAAAACCTTATAGGATACAAAAATTTAGAGTGTTTTCAGTTTTTAAAGTCACTCTTTTGAATTTTTGAAAAAATAGCTCTAAAAATAATAATAAATATTCAATGTTTGTGTTGTTTTTTCAAAAATTCAAAAGAGTGACTTAAAAATTTTAAAATACTCTAATTTTTTGTATTCCATAAGGTTTTCATATGAAGATTTTAATGAAAATCATAAATAAAAATTTTTAAGATTTAAAAATATATTTTTTGATGCGTTTATATATCAGTTGAAATGCAAATGTTTTAACTATAGTCTATCTACTTATATTATATATATAGAGAGAGAGAGAGTAAATATACCATGAGCTTAAGC
>CAXKVV010000926.1:0-22810 GCA_964058805.1 Schoenoplectus triqueter | reverse complement strand
TGGGTGGAGACCACATTATTGTCTAATGGTATTCCATCAAATTGATAGGTTAGGCCGTATGCATGGGCTAGGTGGCTCCATTTTAATTGACACTGAATAAGCCAATTAATTAGTTTTCCTTTTATATTTGTTCGTTTTATACTAACATTTTTTTTTCCAAGGTAACATAGAAAAAATAGTGAATGCCTCATTAAAAAAAAGGGCCTAACATGGATACTTTTTAGTGAGAAATTCATCTTTTTCTTCATGCAGCCAGATTAGTGACTTGATATATATTATTTGACATTCCATTATGTGATTGATTAATTTGGTGATTTTTGTTAGAAATAGGCACACTAAAATGATGATTGCACAATTCTTAAAAATAAAATATATAAAAATAAAGTTTCATTCTCCAACTATCAATAAAAAAAGCATATTATATCTGATTCATATTAATTGCATTGTTAAAAGTTTTATGATTCACATAAAACAAACTATTTGTCATAAATATACACATTTATTGGCTTTCTAATTTATTAACAAGTTCAGAAGAAAGGAAAACAAAATTAATTTTGTGGTTTTTGCTACTTTGCATAATTCGAGAAAGAAAAAAAAATTGTTATTTCAAGCCCGAGTATTTGACAAGTGATATATTTGTCTTTGTATATCATAAATGAATAATAAATTCTATCACTCTATCTAAAATAGTATAAAAAAAAAAGCAGCTCGGTGCTATAGATGAATAGCTTATCCTACCGTGCCTCCATTCAGGCCTCAATCTGCCTTCTTTTATCTCGCCGGTACGATTTTGCCTCCGCCCCTATTCTAGCCGTGATATTGTGGAGGATGAATATATCGTGCATTATTTCTTGCAATGTTTGTTGTGTTAAAGTTCTCAAATTGTTATATACTTTGCATGTTTCATCAAAAGATTACATGAACTATGCAATACAAATTTGACTAGATACACCCCGAGTGTGCGGTGCTAATGAAATTATTTACCTAATATAGACAAAGCGCGACATTTAAATTAATACAATTCTGAAGATGTTATTGGATGTAATATAAAATGATGAAGGGAAGGGACCCGTCGAAAACATCAATGTGCCCGTCCCTTTCATTAATGGAAAACTCCTCTCTGCCGTCTGAAAAAAGTCAATACAGACCTATGTGACTATATCAAGTACAAAAGTTCCATGGTTGTGACCTAAGGAACAAGATGAAAATAATATTGACATAAATCTCATAGTCGTTGTTTTTCATAGTTTTTATTATGAATTTTGAAATGAGTTCAACAAATATTTACAATAGAAAATAATTTTGAATCTATGTAGTATGTACTCATGATTTTTCAAATTTTATGTGATTTAATTATAATTAATAATGGATAAAAAACTAACTAAAATTTCTATAATTTGTAGTGATCCAAATTTAATATTTTTTAATGGACTATCAAATAAAAATTAAATTGTATAAACTTTGAAATTTCAATTATAAGTTTAAAATACATCTAGATTTTTTTTAATGTTATCCATCTAATAAAAATATTATTTAATGCAGCGGAGCACGTACTATAGTTAGTTCTCAATTAAATTTCTGCTTTTCTAAGTGACACAGAAACCATGTGACAATTACCTCATGCGGTCATTCTTAGCGCGCTCAGCCTGCTTGGCAGCAAGGCCAGCATCTCTTTCATCTAGCTTTTTTTTCTTCCATTGCATAAAAAGCTCCGGTGTCATTGGTGTGGACTTTGTCAGTTTAGCGCGCTGCATAAAAGGAAAAGAATACAAAGTGATTTTTCTTTCCCGGAGAGGAACTTTCATGAAATAGCGTACCCAAATTTTATTTGGGATTGAAGGCTTTGTTGAGTTGAGTTGAGTTGAGTTTAACTTTTATGAAAAGACCTCATTTAATATCACATCATATTATTTTAGTTGACAGATATATTTGAATTTATGATGAATTTCCATACCTGGTCTTCAATTTCTTCTTCTACGGATATTTTTTCGGCCTCTTCCTCGAGTAAAGCCTTCATTTGAGTCTTTAAAACATAGCCGGGTGGAAGTGCATGTCTGTAATGGCAGTCTTTTCCTCCATTGGGGCAAACCCAAAACCAACCATATTGTTTTTTCTCCACTGCCTCAAGGAAGTATTTGCACACCTGAAAAACAGAGAGACAAATTAACAGTGATGCCATCTTTTTATTGTGGAAAGGATGTATAATTTAGGGTATTGTTGCAGCAACATATGAGTTGTAGGATCACTTCGACTGGACCAATATCGCATCAAATAAGTCCAAGAAAACTAGCTGCTGTTCTTACATTTCCACTAACTTATCATTACAGATTACAGATCAGCTGCAACTTTCAAGGATAGTACATCAGTAAAAGTGACTACAAAAAATAATAGCGTGTGATAAAAAAACATACGATGTCAGTGGGTTTGTTTTGGTTGTACTCCTTGTTCTTTGTTTCAACAACCTTCTCAAGTGTCTCCTGATCCCAATCCTCCATTGTCTCTGAAAATTGGGGAAAAAAAGAACGAAAGAAAGCAAATTAGTCATTAGCATAAAATAAAAAACATGAAAATGCTAAAAATGAAATTTTCAAAAGTACTATGTCAAATACCTTGGTCACGCTTGTCAGTGTAGAGATCAATCTTTTCAACCTTTCTCTGAACATTTAGATCGTGAGAAAATTTGCATTTAAACCCTTTCTGGCACTGTCCATGCTTGAAAAACTCACACAATATAGATTTTGGATCAACACCTATAAAAAAAATACATGAATTGAATTCTGTGCAATGCTAATATTACCGTAAGATTTGAGATGGCACATCACATAAATATTTTGAGGGCAAACATGCACTACAGAAACTTGGACACTACTGATATCACAGACTTTTTTAAAGAAATATTAAACAACCATTGTTGTTACTTGAACTTGTTTAAAACATTACATACCAAAGGGAACTTTCGGCTGGCTGACAGCAACCTTGAACAATTCATTGAGCTCCTTCTCTCTTGCCTTTTCCTCATCTTTCTTCTTCTGCTCATAGCATTACAATATTACAGAATTATTACCACATTGTGTCTCTCAATAAGCAAATATTTGTTTTTGAACTTTCTTACAATATTAGCAAAATAGTACATAATAATGATAACGTTACAGTTTTAATTTTCTAACACTAGTAAAGCCTGGCATGTACACCATTAACAACTTGAGGAAGAAACCAAAGCTGTTTAATTAACAATATAGTGGTTCCAAGTAATTCAACATGTATATATTTCCTTTCTTCTATTTGCGTAAGCTGCCCAACTTCTGCAATTCATAACTATAACAAAATCCAACACTCGATCCAGCTAAATCGAGCTTAAATTTCCAAAACAAAAAAGGGTTACGCGAAAGAACAGAAACCAACCTTCGCTGCGATCTTAGAAGGGTCGGGTTTGGGTTGTACGGCCTGCTGGAGAGATTGCACGTATTTCTGTACGTTCTTGGATTTGCTTTTATTCTTCAATCCGAACGTCTTATCCTCTACAACTTTTTGCTTCTTCGCCAAATCCGCCTTGGATTGGTTCTTCGGCGGCATCCTTCTCCCTTCTCGCAATAAAAAAATAACAGCTAATGAGAGAGATCGGCGGTAGTAGCTCGATAGAGGGAGGCCACTCGTCCGGTTTCTGAGTGGTGAATCTTGTAAGAAGAAGGTCTAGATTGTTCTATTGCGGGAGGAAAGGAAGAGAGGTTGCTTTCTTTTTTTTCTTTTCTTTTCCGTGTTTTTTTTCCGGCTATTGCTGTGAGAATGAATTGGGAGAGGAGGATGGGAGGTGGGGGAGATTCAAAGTACTTTAGAATCGTTGATTTTGCATCGAGATTCGTAATGATTATTGAAAATATGAATTTTAAACTTAGATTTTATTAAAAGTACGAATCTCGATATAAAATTAACGATTCTAAAGAGTTTTAAACTAATTTTTTGGTTCAAAGTGCTTTGAACCTCCCCCACTTCCGAGGAGGATGCGGAAAGGGTTCAGTCTCTCCGAGCCTTTCTTTGTAAAAATATTTTTTTATAAAAATATACTGTATATTAAATTGCCGCATTATTTATAAAACATCCGATTATGATGAAAAACAAATTATTTATAAACCTCAAAATTCACTACACGAAAATCAAGATTAAAGCGTGACATAAAAAAAGGGTGAATATCTTGTATGCCCTTCAATTCTTATTCATTTTCTTATTTCTCCCTCAATGGTTTAAAATCTTCTTCCTACCCTTCAACTCTTATTAATCTTTCTTATTTGCCCATCTAATTACTACAATACACTTAATTATAATTATGTTTTTCAAAATTTATGATTAATTGTTAATTATTTCTCTAAATATAAAAATGCCTTTTTGTACTATTTAAGGTCTATTGACAAACTGTTGACAAACAAAATGCAATGAAAAATAGTGAAATCATCAATGAAGAAGCCTTTGTTAAGTGTTGACATCAGATGCTTGGTACAGGGGGAACAAACACGCTCCTTCTCAGTTCACTCAGATTTTCGCTTTCTCATGTTCCAGTTGTAGTATAATTCATATCACAGCTAAGTAATACTTCTTACTTCTGTACTAGTTGTAGTTCACTCAGGTCTCCTTCTTACTTCTTCATTGATGATTTCACTATTTTTCATTGTATTTTATTTGTCAACAGTCTGTCAACATGCCTCAACAGGGTATTTTTGTCTTTAGAGAAATAATTAATAATTAATTATAAATTTTGAAGAAGATAATTATAATTAAATGTGTTGTAGTAATTAGATGGGTAAATAAGAAAGATTAATAAGAGTTGAAGGGTAAGAAGGAAATTTTAAAGTGTTGAGGGAGAAATAAGAAAATGGATAAGAGTTGAAGGGTATACAAGAAATTAACCCTAAAAAAAATAGGGCTAAGGGCTAAGGCTTGCTTATTGTGTAGGGTTGCACGTACCCGTTTTGTGAATTCATATCCACTGCTGGTCCGTTCGATTACTTTGAAATTTGTATTAACTCGAATCTCAAAGTGATCGAACGTATCACGTGCTGCGCAGCAGTGGATCAAGATCCCCATTTTGTTGGGCTGGTCTGGGCTGAGCTGATTCGATTAGATGCTAATGATATCTTCTTCCATAGTATGGCCCAATAATGATATTCTGGGGACGAATGTTCATGGACTCATGTATACTTTGTTAATTTAGGGTAAGGCCGAGCAATTTCATTTTCGGTTCTACCGTCATTATGACGCGGCACATGGAAATTACTTCTATACATATAGACATATAGTACAAACTATCTAAAATGAATTGATGAGCTTCTCCGTTTGATTATTTTGCTGAAGAAAATTCTTCGGCATCAGTTAATCCAACTTCACAATTTTCCCCACTACTCCATTAAGAATCCTTATTATAATCAGTTTGAATATAGATCAATTTTTAAACATTTTAACGCATTTCCTCCCCTTTTTGGTACCGGAAGAAGAAACTAAATATGAATAAAGTAAAAGCATAGTCACAGTGCTAATTAGATATGTTGCGCAAGATTGTTTCATTTTTCTAACATTAAACAAAAGCTAGATCTGAAAGTATGCCTATCAACAAAAAAATTATACAACTTGCAGAGCACGATAGAATGTCAATGTCATTATATTTACACTGATCTATTAGAGAAAAGATAGACATTTATAAACACTTACAAAATAGACATATCATACTGATCTGCTAGCATCTTGACCTAGTTGGCTGACTCCTAGTGTATGACGAGGAAACGACCTATAAGAAAAAAATAATAATAAATACAATAAAAAATTTAGTAGCAAACGCTACACGGTCAATTATTCTTTCTTTTTTTTTTTACTAGCAAACACATCACACCAACTAATCTTGGTGTCACAAAAAGAAAAGAAAACAAAAACTATCTTCCTAAAAGAAAGATAACTCAATTTGAATGGTGCCAACATAATTGTTTTTGAATACATGGCCGAAACAGTACCTGATATGTCTTTGGCCCCTTCTTTATCAGATAGCCAACATTATTTAAGTTCTCCACTAACATGTCCATATCTGGAACTTTTAAACTAATTCTATCTGCCAAGCTGTATATCTCCTGCCAAAATAATGGAAACTGTCAACCTGTTCTGAAAAACTAACAACATGACAAATTTCCTTAAACAAAATGAACATTTATAAGGAAATGAAGCTTTACTGAAATAGAGAAGCAATCTTTCTGTTGCAACTCAGATTGCCTGTTGAGCTCGCTTAAAAAACGTTTAGCCTCCTTTTGCTGACTCATTCCACCGCTCCTACCAAAGTCAACAAAACCATGTTCATCCATACATTTGTCATACAATGATTCTTTCATTATCTCAATGACATCCTGCAAAATCATCAATATGATAATCTTGTTAAAGACAACGTGCAAGAAAATTGAAACAAAGTTACGTCAGGGGGAGCCATTAACCTTAGCATCTTCAGCAGTTATTTCCTCTCTCAGATCAACTCTGGCACGGGCTTCAGCAAGCCTAACTAAACTCTCCAGTTGTCTTGCTGTTATTGGTGTGCCATCAGCAGATGTGTTGGAATCTCTCAACTGCATGTAGAATGTCTGCAGAATATCGGCCACAGGCTTGGACATTCTAAAGGAACCAGCACACAAATTGAAAAAATCAGAAAAAAAAAAAGAAACAAATGTTTCCACATTTACATGTCAAAGTGTCATTGCATTTATGGTCTGACTCTTTGAAGGGTAATATGTGTATACATACTTGAAGAACATTCATTTTCCTGTTTGTACATGGCGTCCTTAAAGAGAATATCTAGAGACATCCTTGAAAGGAGTATGATTTGCATAATTGTATTCAAATTCATGCTGCAGAAATAGTTGAGGCAGAAGAATTCCAGGAACTCATAACAGTGTGCTTATGCACAACCAAAGTTCTACTTCATTTAAAAGAATCTGGAAAATTACCTTGGAAAAACAAAGTTCCGAGCATAAGTGATGTATTTGCGCAGGAGGGGACCAGGCAATGGGTGTAATTTGGTCACAAGGAACGCTTATGGAGTTAATAATCCATGATATATGTTGGCTATTGTTTACTCTCAATTTTTGCATGCAGATTGCATTTGTGTGCTTTGTTTGCTCTTGAGAGATAGCTTGTCTCTATTGTTGCTTGGTACAAAGCGATATATTGGGTTTCTAACTAATATTTTTCTATTGTTAATTTGTTATAGAAAATGTGTTGTATACTTTCTCTCGACAGAATAAATATTTTTCAGGAAAGATTTTTTTCTTCTCTTGTGTTTGGAAAGTAAGGAGTTTTTTCATGTCAAATTTTGTCTTTTCTTTAGGAGAGATTTTTTTTTCTAATTTGTGAGCGCAGTTAATTGCTGAAAAGGCAGTCAGAATTATTTATATATCACTACTCCTTTCTCTCAGCTATATAGCATCAACCCTTTTGTTTCTGCTATATTTGAACCGCTGCTATACTTTGTTTTACTAAATATTCATTCTTCCATATCTTCTTTTCAGTAATGTGATCAAAATTCTATTTATAACTTACATTTATTAATTACATATTTGCAGTAAATCCACAAAAAGTAAATAGTATTACTATTTATTTACTTGTTTATTTTTATCAGTACTACTTAATTAACCATTAAAAAATAGCATACTATTTATGCCCGACCTTAGTTTTTTGTTTGTTAATTTTTGCGCCTGATATTTGTGACTTGTGAGATTGTCCTTTTTTTGTAATGCACCTGTTTCTACTAATTCTCAAGCCTTTCCCAAGTCCCAACAACATTCTCTCTCTTCCAATTGCCTCCTTCCCCTCATCAATTAGTCAGAATAATCTTAAATTCATGTTTATACTAAAGAAACTCCTCTTCTTCAACCACTGCTTTTCCAGATTAACAACAACTCCTACCTCTTCACCTCCAACAGATACTTCTACCCCTTCAATGAATACATCCATCTCTCCGGTAGATACATCGATGGACCCAGTCTACAGCTCTGATGATGAATCGGACTCCGCTAACAACTCAGAAGGAAGCCATGAATCTCCTCCCCTTTCCCCACGACAAGCATACGATGGGCGGTCAGATGAATCAGTTCTTGGAAACTTCAAGAAGATTGTAGAAGCACTAGAGAAGAATGAACCTGCTGAGGTAGCAGTGGCTTTGCCCCAGCTGTGTGAGGCTTTGTCTTTTTGCAATGAGGACTCTGTTGGGTATGTACCAGTTGAGAAAGTGGTACCATTGCTTGTGAATATCGCTGGATGGGAGGGGCAACTAGATGAGAATCTTCTAGCAATACGTGCGATTACATACCTGTGTGATGCCATGCCTAGGGCAGCTGAGTCAGTGGTGAGACATGGTGCGCTGCCAGTATTGAATGGGAAGTTGCTTTCCATCGAATATATGGATGTGGCTGAACAGGTTGTTAAAATAATTAATAATTGTGGCGTCTGCACGTTGAATTATTTTGGATTTTAAATAGACAACAGGATTCTTTTCTTACCAAGTTCATTCATATTTTTATTAGTGTCTGCAAGCAATGGAAAAGATTTCAAAAAAACAACCAGTGGCTTGCCTGCAAGCTGGCTCAATAGCTGCTGTGTTAGCTTATCTCGATTTCTTCTCTACCAATATGCAGGTAAGAGGACTTAACCATGTTTTGTTGTTGTCTATTTAAAATAACTGTTTCTCATGTATTTTTGACCGCATGCTTTGTTATGTAGAGAACTGCAGTGTCAGTTGTGGCTAACATGTGTAAACGGGTCCCATCTGATTGCTCCTCTCTTATCATGGAATCACTTCCGCAACTCTGCAATTTACTCCAATACAGTGATTCTAAGGTTAAATTTTAGTTATTTGTACTTTTGTTTATCTCTTTTTCCCATATTTATCTGTATTATGATTTTTGTGATTTTTTTGGTGTTAGTTCGTGGAGACAGTATCCACTTGCTTTATAAGGATAGTTGACTCATTCAGCTCCTCACCTCAGCTTCTTGATGAAATCTGTCAGTGTGGTGCTGTCGAGCGAACAGTACACTTAATCAATGTGGATGGCCGGTCTCTGCTTAGCCATACGATTTACATGGTACATTGTCATATAATCACACATGAATGTATATATGCAGTTGGTATACGATGTGCTTGCGCCTTATTTTTGTCAGAATTATTTCTTGTCGTTTCACTGGTACTAGAGAGGTGCTCAACTATACAATGTGCTTGCAACCCAATTTCCGCAATATAAATAAAGATAATAAATAAATAAAAATATCAAAGAAGTTATATAGATATATGTAAGGCTACAAATTCAGATATGTGCTGCTGGTACTGCTTTTCCAGCTAATTTTGATAAGGTATCTGTAGAAATATTCTTTCAAGTTTGTGGTTTGGTGATTAATACTAGTTTTTCCAGGATGCAATTTTCATTTTTTTTAGTTTATATCTTTTTTCTTTCTATTTTGTAATGCACAGAACATGATTTCTCTTCTTACCAAGCTGGCAAGTGGGTCACTAGTGGCTGTGAAGTCCCTTTTTGAGTTGAATGTTGGATGCACAGTGAAGGCTATTTTTATGGATTTTGATCTTCCTCTTAGTGCTCAGTACTTCCATATGGATGATCTTCGTTTTAATCAGGTTTTCTGTGTATTTTACATGTACATCGGACTCTTTGATAATGAATCTATCTTGTACTGTTCCTGATCTGCATTCTGCACCAATATAGTTGCATGGTTTATTGGAAATAGAGGCTCATGGGAGTCCTCTGGGATATTTTGATGCTAAACTCAGTTGAACATTTGTCACGAAATTCAAGCCTGGTTGTAGCTTTATTATATTCTGCTGTACAGTTGAATTATTTATCAATTTACTCAATTTTGTGTTTGGGTATTGTTCAGGCTTATGAGGTGCTAAAGCTAGTTAACCAGCTGATACCTTCAGCTGCAAAAGACTTGGCTGATATGCAATTTATTCTCTTTAAGGAGAAGATTCTAACTGATCAGCCAAGCCTCTTATGTCAGTTCTCCAAGGACATTATACCAGTCTTCATTAAGGTTTGTTCTGATATCACAGAATTGCTGTGGCTTCCATATTTTGTGGCTTGACATCTGTTATCTTTTGGTTTTCATAGGCTGTCAATGCTGGGTCAAATCTATACATCTCTTATGGGTGTGTATCAGTTGTCAGTAATATTTTTTATTTTAGTACACCTGAGATGCTTGTTGACCTCCTCCATGATATTAATATATCAAGGTAAGAATGATAAATGAACATCTTTACCGAAATGTTATTTTATTATTGGGAATTTTATTCTATTTACAATATTTTGCAGCTTTTTAGCCAATTTATTGGCAAAGAAGGATCATCATATACTATTTTCAGCCTTAAGAGCAGTTGAAATTCTTATGCAAAAGCTTCCAGATTCTTTCTTGAGTTCTTTCATCAAGGAAGGAGTAGTGTATGCCATAGATGCCCTTTTGATGCAAGAAACATGTCAAGAATCAGGCAACCAAGCAGTCAACGGGAGCACATCTAGATGTCTTTGCTACACATTTGACATGTCTAGACATTCTCAAACAAGATCATGCCAATTAAGGGGTGTAAACAAGGATGAAAATGGAAGTCAAGGTGTAAATGCAACCATTTTCTCATTCGCAAGACAGTTGAAGTGCAAGTACTTCATGCATGAGGCTATTAATTCTGAAGTAGGTCTTAGTGAAATCTCACACAAGTTGAAAACTTGTTGTCAGCTGTTGAAGGACACAATTGACACTCCGCCAGATGAACAATACTTGTCCACTGTTTTGGGTGAGGTTATGAGAGAGCTTTGTGGAGGCGAAACCATGACTACTTTTGAATTTGTAGAGAGTGGCATTATCAAATGGTTGGCTAACTATCTTACCAACGGGAAGTACTTAGACAAGGACATGGTATGCAACTTGAAGTCGCATGACCACTTCATCTCTGTGCACAAACGATTAAAAGCTTTTGCACAGCTTTGTTTCAATAAGGTGAATAAGGGGTCAGATGAGACTATCATGACCTTCTTGTTACAGAAATTGCAGAGTGCTTTGTCTTCATATGATAGTTTTCCGGTCGTTTTGAGCCACGGTTTCAGGCATAGACCTTTCAGAGTTGAGGTGCCTATTAGGCACCATGCAACTCAGCCATGTGTTAGAGTTTCTTTTGTGAAGGAAGATGATGAAACTGAGTTGTCTGAATTTGATGGAGGTGTATTATATGTGGAATCAACATCAAGTTTGAATGAAATTGAAAAGTATTTATGGCCCAAAGTATGCAAGCAGGATTGTAGAGAAGAGAAAGGGTCTGAAGAAGCAAGTACTGCAGGTACAATAGATGCATCCAGTTCTTGTTCATCAGAGGTGACTCCCTTTTCTGCCCCTAAATATTTTATGTTAAGTGGTTTGCATAATACTTAGCATTATATATCAGTAAGAAACATAACAAAGAATAAGCGTTCTTCATGTCTTCATCCATATTTTACAAAGTTCACTCTGATGGTAATAATTAGATAAATCAATGCAAAAAGATCAAAACTAATTTTGTTTTGAGGCATTTGAAAGAAAATTTTCAGGGTGACGACTCATTGCTTTCTAATATCGAATGGTATTTCAGCTTTCAAATTTAATTTTGGTTTTATTTATTGTTAATATATTATTTATTATTCATTTTTTAAATCAGGAGGTAACAAGCCATGAAAGACGGCAATTAACATCCTCTGAAGATAGTTCAGGTGAGAGGTGCATGATCATAATTTTTGTCCTTTTTTCCCCTCCCTCTCCCTGACGTTCGTAGTTATAGTTCATTATTTGTGTTTGCTTCATGCCTCTTGTTTCCATTGGTTGTTTTTGTGAAAGGTTGTAGGAACTAATATAAGTGAAACAATTTGGTGTTCAACTATAAAGAAATCTCAATTTAAACCTCAGACCTCACACTAACCCTAAAAGGGTGAGGAGATGTGAGTTCAGAAAATAGAAACATTTAAAATATATTAACCCAAAAGATGAGCATCAATGACTCGCTCGAAAATAGAAACATCTATAAAGTTTTTCATGATTTGCTCGAAAAGACTAAAAGCATCTCTATCTCTCTTTGCAGGTGAAGACCAGATGGAAAATACAACCATTGATGAACATGCAGAACCAAAGCTAATCTTTAAATTGAAAGGAAAGGAACTTAGTTCTTCTGTTACTCTATATCAATCACTTTTGGATGAGCAGACTAGCTTAGAACCTGATGTAATCAATGGCCCCAAATTTTGGAATGAGGTGCATACAGTATCCTATAGGAAAGCTATAATTCATCCAAAGGAGCATATCCAACAAACTGAAAACACAATTTCATATTCTCAACACAGCAATTCAACAATCATGTGGGCCAGAGTACCCTTCATCACTAGTCTTCTGGAAGCTAACTTCCCATGCAATTTGTCCAAGTCAAGCCCATCTTTTGACATCCTCTTCATGCTCAGAACTCTAGAAGGTCTCAATCGCATCGCACCTAGCCTCTTATCTGAAGACAAAATGAACTCTTTCGCTGAGAGGAGAAAACATGAACTGGATGGTCTGAGAACATCCTTCTCTACTGTTCCACAGGAGGAGTTCATCAGCCACAAATTAACAGAGAAACTGGAGCAGCAAATGCGGGACCCACTTGCCTTGAACCCTAGTGGGTTGCCCTTATGGTGTGAGCAATTAATGGAAATGAGTCCTTTCTTGTTCTCTCTTGAAACCAGAAAGAAATACTTCAGGCTCACCACTTTTGGGCATTTAACGCCTCATACCACCAGTAATGATAGCAGCGATAGCAGTCTGCTCTCTCCACCTGGGAGATCCCGTGAGAAGTTCAAAGTTGACCGGCATAATTTATTTGAATCGGCTTCTAAAATGATGGATTTGAAGGCGCGAAATAGGGCTTTATTGGAGGTGGAATATCTGGAGGAAGTTGGTACTGGTCTGGGGCCCACCATAGAGTTTTATACTTTGATAAGTCATGAGTTCCAGAAGGTTGGTTTGGGTCTCTGGAGAGGGGATCTATGTGGTTCCAATGAGAATCAAGGAATTGTTTCTGCACCTTTGGGGCTGTTCCCACGGCCATGGTCAGCAGCATTGGAGAATTTACATGGTGTGACTTTTCGAGATGTACATATGAAGTATGTACTTCTTGGTCAGATTGTGGCAAAAGCTATTAAAGATGGGAGAATTGTTGATATACCGCTCTCTAGAGCCTTCTATAGAGCTATTCTTGGTCAGGTATTCGTTTCTCTTTGCGGCTCCACATTTTTATATGGAGAGATTTGGAAGGGATAAAATATGAATCACCATATTTCTACTGAGTAGGAATTTAGATTGTGTACACCTGGGATATAACATTTCTTAGCAAAGGTCCTTAAGTGCAACTTCAGACTTGGTGATCACTTTTTGCTTGTTTGTGCTTAAATCTAAAAAAATGGGAGCAAGAGATTATTCTATTTGAGCATTCTTCTCAATTTGACTTTTATGCAGTAAAAAATGAACTAGTTTGTTTGAACATATTGTGACATTGAGCATATGTTCCTCATGCAATTCCATTTATTTGACATATGACATCCTCATTTATCATGCCTCATTTAATATTTCCCAGGAGCTCAGTATATATGACATCCTTTCTTTTGACCCTGAGCTGGGGAGAACTCTCTTGGAGTTTCAAGGCCTTGTCAAACAAAGAGAAAGTTTGCAATCCGACTCAGTAGGAAATCATGCATCTACATCCAATTTGGACTATCATGGCGCCAAGATCGAAGATTTGGGCCTGGACTTTTCTCTTCCTGGATACGCTGAATATCTTCTTTCAGATCAAAACAATTCTGAACTTGTAATTATTTTCATTGATTGGCATTTCTTTTGACCTCTTGTATTTAACTTGTACTGTTATTTGGTCTTCACAGAATGTTATATTTTGCATTGATTTTTCAGGTGAATGTTGACAGTCTGAAGGAATATATCAAGGTGGTTGTAGAAGCAACGACAACAGCAGGAATCTGCAGACAACTAGAAGCTTTCAAATCTGGATTTAATCAGGTTCATCTAATTAAACCTGATATTGTGATTTTCTTCTTCTAGCGTTAGATATTAAATAATTGTCATACTGGGTGGTTTTTCGGTTACCTGCATAATCGATGCATGTATTAATTGTAATTTGTCTTCAGGTTTTCCCATTGTCTGCTCTCAAGGTTTTTACAGAAGATGAGTTGGATACTGTACTTTGTGGCGAGAATGTCACTTGGAGTGTAAGTATTCATAATTCCTTTTGCTACATATTATGTTTGATGAATTAAACATTTCTTTCTGGTTTGGAAAAAAGAAAGAATATGGTATTGTACTAATATTTTTTATTTCTTTTAAATAAAAGAGAAATTCTTAGGATAAATGAATAAATTCTCATTTTCGAATTGAAATTCTTTTTTGTTTTGACCTTTAATCTTCTATTTGGCTACTTACATTATACTACTTTTATTTGTTTCACAGTTTACTGAGCTAGTGGATAATATCAAATTTGACCATGGTTACACGGCTAATAGTCCTGCTGTTATTAATGTATGTGCTTTTTTACTTCTTTGCATTAAATGGGATCAGGTGGATGCATATGAATCTGCATGCAAAATTGGAATACTTGCATACTCGTTAGCTATCTAATGGGTTCTTATGTAAACAAGAAAATGCACCAACTTCAAAAAAGGAAACAGAGAAACAGGATTATTTGTGTTTCTCATATAACTCTTTTTACTTGTATAAAGGTTGACACATTTCAACTAATATTGTCTTATTTTCATTAATGAAATTCAACATTTGACTGTTGGAATGATTGATATTTATACACCTGTACAAGTCATCAAATCCAGGTAAGTGTTTCCATATTTTGCTTTTGAGCAACTGATAGTTATTTCTTAATTTGGCACTGAGTTAGGTATCCACCCATCATATGGGCATTGAGAATTTTATTTTTAAAAGTGAATTTCTTTGGTTGAGACTGCTTTCGGTCTTTGAAAACATAGATTATACTTGGTCTTGGTACTCATGCTTTTACCCATTTGTATCTAACAATGCAGCTATTAGAAATTTTGCAAGAGCTTGAATCTGCTCAGCGTAGAGCTTTCTTACAATTTGTTACTGGTTCACCTCGTCTCCCTTCTGGAGGCCTAGCTTCCCTAAACCCCAAGTTAACTGTAGTTCGCAAGGTCAATTTTAGTTTATGATCATTTAACAAACCACCTTTGAGTTTCTTTGAAAAGAAGTGAATGATTTTTGTTTTTCCTTTTTTCTTGATACAATAGCATAGTATTACTGATAGTGACATGGAATTGCCAAGTGTGATGACCTGCGCTAATTATCTCAAGTTACCTCCTTACTCCAGCAAGGTTATTTTTTATTTCCCATTTTTATCTTCAGTGTTCTCCTGATCAGTTTTCTTCCTTGGGGATGCCAGGTAGCATTTTTCACATAATATATTCTTTTGTACATACCTTTACTGCTAGTGAACCACAGTTGTTACCTCACCATCTCTTGTAAGATGTGGCAACTATTTTCATGCTTATTATACATAACATATATATAGAGTTGGCATCCATTAACAATAATGAAAACATTTTTTAATCAAGTAAAATAGTTTTCTAAAATAGAATAAAAAGTTTATAGGCATGTTGGTGACATCATAGATTAGTTGTCTATTAAACTTTTTGCATTTTGATTGTTATTTGATTCTTTAACAAAAAGCCACTAATCTGTAAATTTCAAGTAATTTGGTGAATGGCAAAAATTACAGCCACGTTTGAATTAGGAATTATTTTTGGATTAAGTAATAGATCCAATACAAATATTTATGTTGCAACATAATGAAATCTTTGTCATTGATGTTTAAACTTTTAATTATTTTCAACTCAATAGGGAACTTTTCAGCTATGAAATAGTCATCTAGACTTTGAAAAAGTTTTGCCAGAAATGGAAGACTTTTGATTTTAAGATAATGTTGATGGTGATGCAGGAAAAGATGAGAGAGAGATTGTTATATGCAATTACGGAGGGACAAGGCTCCTTCCACCTCTCTTGATGGGTGGCTCAAGCGTCCCCTCACTTCTTGCTCTCTCTGATTCTCTGGTGAGTTGTTAGTGTGAATTTGTGTTAGCTAATGGAGCGGATTGGTAGAAGCAACAGGAGGTTCTATCTTGACCTGTAAATATAACTTGGCATCATCTAGTATAGGGTTGTTTGGTTGGTTGGTTAGTATCTATATTTGGTTTAAAGAAAAGAAGAAAAAGGTAGCACGAATGCCTTCATGGCCCAAGTGAAAACTCTTTTAGGCTTTAAGCAAAAGGGTGACGTTGTTTTGTTGCTTTTGTATATGGCTGGCTGATGAAAGATACTTTGCTATTTATTAAGGTTTTTTATGATAGAAAGCGCATTTGGAAAAGTAACCACACCCATTCTTTTCATTTTTCCGCTAATACTCTGCTCATCTCAACTGAAGTAAACACATCTATTTTCTATTAAAATTGAACGAACCAATCCATTTGCAGAGGGAGAAATTATGATGTTCCTCGATAACTATAAGCGATTACAGACCGTGGAAAATCTCTTGCGAAAAGGCTGGGCGGCCACTCCACGTTGTGTTCTTTGCATCTCTTGTATCCTGGAAACCTCGACACACACACACACACACACACCTGTTCGTAGAATGTTCCGCTAACACGCCAATTGTGGTCAGCCTTTTTCGTTCCGCCACAGCAGAGTTCAATCCTAGCAGCTTTGACGACTGCACATGTGCATCCGGAGGGAGAGGATTCTTCGCATTTTTCAGAGCAAGAGCAGGGACTTTAGGCAAGGCTACTAACTAGCAAGGGTGGATCTCCTTTGGGGCGCTTATAGGACGGGCATTGCTAGTTATGAGAGGCGGAACCAGGAATTTTGACAATAGGAGGTCAATTATTATTATTATTACTATTATTATAACAATAATAAATTAATAATAGTATAACAACTACACTAATATTATGTTGTGAACTTGCAATCTATAAAGAAGAAAATGTTATCATATATTTGTATTTTTGTTGTTGTTGATGAAGGTATAGACAATCTTTTTCATTAAGGCACATTATCTTCTCTCACAATTTGTATCATAAAAATAATTGCAAAATTAGTTTTCATCAAATAGACCGTGAAAAGAAAAGAAAAATGTCACAAAAAAGTTTTTTAATTATCTACTCAATACAAAGCACCCATGTATCTTCATTAAATATGTACCTTTCACTAATATGTAAATCACTATTTTTTGTTTTGCTTATTTCTCCGTGTCAATTTTGATTAACTGACACATCCATAAAACAATAACAAACATAATATTTACAAGTGAAAATATTTCCATCATCTCTTTTACATTCATCCTCCAAAACAATTCTCAAACATTTTTTTTACTATTGCCTATGTAATTTTTGTCATTTTTATATAAATATCTAATAGACTTATATAAATATCCGAGGCATCTATATATATAAATATTTAAACCCTTTTTATTTTCTGAGACTACTTCTCTCTCTTCTCTTACATACTTTTTATTTTTTTTCAAGGCTTTTTTTTTCTCTTTCCTCTTTTATCACTATCATTAAATTTTTTTTCTCCCACGTACTTTGTTTTCTAAACCTTTTTTCTCTCTTTACATTTGAGTCTCATATTTCAATATTCAACTCACTTATGTAAATATTCAAGTTATCTATATAAATACCTGAGTTATTTATATAAACACCCGAGTTTCTTTTATAGACACTTGAATCTAATATATAAAATGCTGTTGAGTTTTTCCAGGTATTCGTATTTGTTGTTAAAAATAAAAAAATAGTTAGGGAGCATACATTGTTTTTTGCCAAAATAAAAAAAATAGCTAAGAGAATTTGCTGAGAGATCTTTTTGATTCCAATAGAATCCACCAAAGTAAAGGTCATGTTTTGTAGCGGTAAAGTGAGTGAAGATTGTGGAAAAGAAATCCAAAAATGATTTAATGCCCCCAATTAATGCACCTACCATCTTTAAAAAATGGCCTCACTAAAAAGACAAACCGCGTGAGCCCGTATGTAAGAGATGATGGACAGAATAGGAGGCATATCAAGAGGCGCTATATCCAAACAATAATAAATTGGTAGTTAAAGAAAGGTTAAAGACAGAGATAATATTTCATATTTGGTAAAGATAAAATGAAAAAAAAGCATTGGTGACAAATAAAAGAAAAATGAAGAGTTGGGAGATCAATCTAAGTACTTATTAAAATTTTAACTGACAAAAAATGATGTAGGCATACAAGTTGCACATAAAACTATAATGATATCAAATACTTTTGAAATTTTATGAGGTAATATTAAAAAAATATTATAAAATATGAGGTCAAATTTTACTTATCTCTATTTTTTATGTAAAATATAAAAAAATATTATATAACTATGCTATTTTCTGAAATAAATGGAGGTCAATGTAAAAAGAAAGAAATATATTTTGTTTTAAAATACTAAATCTAAACTATTAAATACCGTTATCCCCGGCAATGACGTCAAAAATTTGTACGAAATAGTACTTAAAGTGTCGAATTCACAGGGACAACGTTTACTAATCTTAAATTTAATATTTTAAATCTGAGTATTTGGGATTCGTCAAAAAAGTTGATTGGTTGTTGATATTAATTAAAAGATTGAAAATAAAGAACGTAGTAAAAAAAAGTTTAGGTCAAAAAGAGAAGATCTAGGTTAACGAATTTATTATCTGCTTGCTTGTGATAGTAATTAATTCATTAAATCAATTATTTGATTGTTATGAATTTTTGATAATTTAATTATAATGTTAAGGGCTAATTTCTTAGATTAACATCATACCTAGAGCAACTAGAGCTTAAATTTATATTAAACCTAAATTAAACTAGGACATAAAGCACATACAAGGTTAGACCATACTAGATCGTATTATTTTGCAATTACGTAATTCATAAGATGACTCAGTGAACTCTAACACAATCCCCTAAGCAATTAATCTCCCTTTTCAGATTTAATTAGTACTTAAGTATTTCTTTTTGATTCGGGGTTAGATTCTCAATTTCTCAAAATCAAACACAAAATCTAAGATAAGATTGTATAAAAGAAATAATAACACAAATAATTAATTCAAATAAATTCTAAAATGAGTAAGCAAGTTTCATGATTACATCCTAACCTTAGAGAGGTGTTTAGACTCTCATAACAGAAATAAATACAAGAGAAATCATCAAGTCTAGAGAATAAAAAACATAGAGAAATTAAAAGACCGATAATCGTCAATTGTGAGACCTCTCTATCTCTCATTCCTTCTCTCTCTAGCCATTATCCTCTTTTCTCTCTCTAAAAGCTTTCAAATTGCTCTCCACTACCAACCAGATAAAAAAAAGTCAATCCCCCATATCTAATTTTGTCCTTTTTCTAAAATAATCATCATACTAAATTTAGTATTTTTGACTTTGGATCAAATATTTGCGGCCTGCAAAGATATATTTGCGATCCGCAAATCTACGTAGAAAACGGCTCTGACAAGCTGTCAGAGTTATTACTTCTTTACGGCTGCAAGGAAATATTTACGGCTTATAAATCTTTTGAATTTGAGCTTTTCTGAAATTATAGAATTTTTTGACTCCAGTGTAGTTCTTTGCGACCTACAAGGAAATATTTATGGTCTGTAAACATGTCGAATTTGTACTGCTTTGGCTCTGTTTTGAAGTCATGTGCTCTAAATCGGGATTGATTTGACTTGATTCTTCTTGTACCTGCATTTAAATACGAAAATAGAGGAGTACCACGAACTTTTATATTTTTAATCCTAATTTAACCTAAATACTATGAGTTTTGATCAATTTTATAACACTAACTTTATATTTTGACATATAACAATTTGGTTCATCATAATGTACCCCATTGATTGTGTGTGCATCCTCCTCTGTTTAGATCAACTTAGATCGCTGTATTGTATATTTTTTTCCGCTTCTTTACTCTTCTCATTCTGTGATCTAACTCTTTTTTATTTTCATTTAAAATATTATTATAATAGATTCTTCATAGATTTGCTACCTCAAAAAAAATTACTATAAGGGCGTGAGAATGTTTATTGAAGCTGACCCAAAATATAATACAAAAAAATCAACTTGGTTCGAAATCATCAGACTTGTAGCTCTTGAAAACTTGAAGTCTGAAGCCAGAATATTTTAATGGGTCACGATTATAGTAAATATTGATATTCACCTAAATTTAAACGGATTGGATTGGATCAGATCAAAAATAATAAAATAATGATGAACCAATTTGAATCTGAATCAAACCCAATCTGACCCTTTTACACACCTAATACCACCCAACCAGTACCGCTCGTTTGCCATTTGGCTCAGAATTTTAAAAATCTATAAAAGAGCCACTAGAATAAAACAGACTGTATGGATGGTCAGAGTAAAAAAGGAACAAGGGTGGACTGGTTGTGGTTGATTTGGAATAAGTATCTAATGTAGTCCCGCAAACTATGATTATCCTACGCCAGTTTCATTTGAGGCACAACGGGCATGTTCATTCGCTGTGTTCTGTTCCATCACTATGCCATTTAGTTTGGAAGGTTCTAGTCTACTCACTTTTCACTGAACTGTCATTATGGAACTTGTATTATACATTCTATTTTAAAAGGTTCTTTTAGGACTAACCATTTTTTTTATTTTTAGAAAAACTTTTATTCGTTTTTCTCAAATTCTAGTCTGAGTGTTTTTTTTACTAAATAGAAGGGGTCGAATTTTTATATAAATAGAACACAAAACAAAAAATCTCTTAGGGACCGAATTTTTATCTCAATCCCTCCAATTTTTTCAATAAACAGATTTTTTTTTAAAATCTGTATGATATAAGTAAATTATTATAATAAATGATTATTTAATTTTTAACTTTATATTTTATACATCGGTTTATAAAAAAATACATTATATATTAATTAAAACTTTAATTAAATATATCTTTGAACTTTTTTCTTTCATATTTCAAATGAAAGCAAATCTTTTATTAAGAATATCTTTCATATTTTATACATTGGTTCAAAAAAAAAAATTTTTGAAAAAAAATGAAAGCCAATGTTTAAAAAAAAGAAAAACAAATGTTTCAAGTTTTTTTTTCTGTTTGTAAAAAAAAAGAATTGATGGATTTGAAACTTTTTTTGAAAATATTTATTTTCCTCTTCAATTTCTTATTGTATTAGATCTCAATCATATGAACTTGAAATTATGAAAGAAAAAGAAATGTGTTCTTTACGAATCATTTTTTGAAACATTTATTTTCTTGCTCAATTTTTAAATTAATCCCCATAAAATATGAAAGGAAAGAAAACAAACATTTACTTAATTAAAGTGTTAATGAATATATAATATATTTTTATGAGCTAATGTGTAATAGTGTAAAGTTAAAAATCGATCATAATCATTTAAATATACCATACAATTTAAAAAGAAAACTATTTGTTTTTGTTTATTAAAAAAATTGAAGGGACAAAATAAAAAATAGATCTCTAAGACAATTTTTATATTTTTTTATTCTATTTATAAAAAATATTAGAGGAATCTCATCAAGATAAAAATTTAATCCCTTCTAGATTTCAAAAAAAAATTACACTCATCAGAGATTCCAAGAAAAAAAAATTGTTTTGCTAAAAATAAAAAATTGAGGACTAACTACTGAGTTGTTGTTCATCGATCCAATCAGTATCCAATCAGATCAAGTGTCGATTGTCAATGAAATACGTACTTATACCATTCCACATCTATGTACACTGTTGCATCTAAGAATTAATGGTTCATTTTTTATTATGATATTTTTTATTATACCCATTTTATCCCTCAATTAGACGGATAATATTTATTTTTGGTTGATCGAACGTATGTGATCGCATCCATTGATCCTCTCTTTCTCTCCATTTATTTCCCTTATATACTATTATTTCTATAATATTATTTTTTATTTAGCAACCTTGTGCATATTTGGTAAGAAATTAATGGTGATAATATATGTTAGAATAATTTATTTTTCTTGCCATAAAAATCATGAATCATTAACTCATATTGTGCAAAAATCTCATCCAAAATTAAATATAGTCTTTATTATAGATTTTCTCTATAATTTGGTGAATTTATAATTTAATATTAGATAAATATGATTTTTTTATCTTATAATATTTTAATGTTTAAATAAAAAAGTCTGTTGCAACGCGCAGGTATATAGCTAGTGTTTAATAAAATAGCTTGAGCGCTGCAATTTGAAATAAAATGTTTGGACGTGTTCATGAACCATTTTGATCTCGTGTATTCAAATTGTCAAAAATATTAAAATAGTTACCTAAATATTTAAATAGATAATTAAATGCAGGTTTGTTGGACGAACGTGATCTCAATGACTGTGACATCTACATCTAACACACCGTGTTCAATTGTTCGTTTGTTTATTTCGATATATACTTGAAAATTTCTTTTTAATTTTTAGTTCGAAGTTACGCATGTTTTCATAAAGTAGATATAAGATTATTAAACTTGTCAGACTAATAAGATTTTTTGAGATGGACAAAAAAATTTTTGTTATCAATTGTAGTGAGATGGATCCGGCAAAAAAGAATAATAATAGGTGTCGTCGTACTTAAATTAATATATCAATTATTGATTACTAAGCTTATATTAAATAATTTAACTTGGTTATATTAGTACGTAGGTAATTCGGTCGAGTTATAC
>CAXKVV010000925.1:0-28012 GCA_964058805.1 Schoenoplectus triqueter | reverse complement strand
CCTCAAAACTACCATAACTTTCCATGTGCACGCAAAAAAATTGTTACAAATCACAACGGAAAGTTTCATTTTACCTTTCAAAATTTGGACACATGATTGAGACATACAAATGAGATATTTTAACCCTTTTCTTTATACATATCATCTTTTGAAAACAAATCAAGTGAGTGGCTAACTTTTCCCACTTAAAAGACAACTAGCAATATACAATAATATATAGCTTGTTATTTCACCTTTTCAAAAAAAATTTGGTTCGTTTGTTATTTTTAGTCTAAACACTAAAAGACAACTAGCAATATACAATAATATATAGTTTGTTATTTCACCTTTTCAAAAAGATTTAGGTTTGTTTGTTATTTTAGAAACAAGAAAGGAGAGAGTCTGAAAGGTATGTAGCAAGGTCAAGGTGTATAGGTGAAGACATTTTCTACCTTGCAAAGCTTAGTCCAACGACTTCACCTAACTCTTGGGCCCTCATGATTAGATCATCTTATCCTGTCATGATACATTTATGGATTGCCATCATCCAACAGCACTATCAACAATGGACCAACAAAATAAGAGTTTTCTAATCTGAAATTCCGGTACGTTTTTTACTTCCCTGAGATCAAAATGTACCAAAATTTGGGAATCAAGCTGGAAGCAAAATGCAATTGTAGAGGGGCATAATAATTGGTGCATGTATGATATATATTTTTTTTGAAAAAAAAATAACATGTAAAAGAAGTAGAGATTTTCTAAACTTTAACCGATTCTTTAAATTAAGTTTATTTCAATAATATATCGGAATAATAAAACAATAAAAGTTTTTAATCCCAAATAAATTAGAGTATGCTAGAAATGAAACCCATTCTAACATCATAGAGATAAGACATTTCAAAAATTAAAAATCAATGATGATAATGATTTTTGGAATAATTATCAGATAAAATAACTTGAAGTTCGGGAAATAAATGAATAAGATCATTCCAGACGAAAATTTATGTGGCCTCTAGTACGCAACTAATATCTCTTCTCTTAATTTTCAAAGCACAAGTAATCCTTTTCGGCATGAACTATTTATTAAAGAGATGGTCATGCATTGATCTTCTCAGTTCCACCAGGGAAGTTGGTAATTGGTACATCAGACACAAGCATGCTGTCAAAAGATAAAAAAAAAATCAATAATAAAAGCAATTCAGTTAGGATCATACAAGCATGCACAATGGAACATAAAAATAAATTTCTTACCTAGTATCAACCAGCACCATTGATCGAAGCTCACAATTTGAGAAACTGCACATGCATAAACCACATATTATCAGCACAATATTTTTATGCATGACTGACATATCAGGTTTGAATAAGGGAACTTACTGCTGAGAAACTTCATGGCTTTTGATGGAGAGGTGCATATCATTTCCAAACAGGCGTGATGTCTGTGACAGGAATGCACCATGGGTTACTATTGCTATCTCTTTTTCCTTCCTACTACATAGCCTGAACTTGACAAAATTAACATCTTAAATTATGGGACTCCAAGTGCATAATACTATTGTACTATAAATGTTTTTGTGCCTCTTTGAGTCTGAATTTGCCAATTAGGAGTATTACTTTCATGATCTGCAAATCTAGAATGCATACTTGTATTCAATTATTGCCACAGAAGTATGGACCTTTTTAGTGTAACAACTCACACAGAGTACTGAAGCATATAAGCTTTTAACAACATTTGGAGAGTTTAAGTGAAATTTAAATGATAAATTAATAGGATAATGAACTTCTATGGAAATAACATATGTTCACTAATGACAGGTCCAAAGTGAAATAAATTAAATTATATAAACAGAAACCAACCATTTCAAAAATGTGATTCCTCTAGCAGCAACCTACTCATCTGTTTCTCTTGAATCAGATTTCCAGTATACATCTTCATCATTTTCTTTCTGTGAATGCATACTCAAACAGGAGAAACATTATCAATGAAACAATGACATATATACATGGAGCCATTACATGGAAAACATGTTTCACAAATATAAGATTATAAGGATTTCAAGTTTTCAATAAACATACCAGAGAAAAATCAATCCCTGGAAAAAGAGCAGATACTCCGTTATGCTTCTCCTCTTGTCACATGGGTTTCTACCCTGAATTATTGTGACAGTTATTCATCAGCCAACCATAGCAAAGAAACATGCATAGAAAATATGCAAATTTAGGGTTATATTGTGTTCAGGTCGAACTTGGTTTTGGGCAACCTGCATGTTAAGTCAGTCGGGTTTGGGACAATTTTGAGTTCAAGAGCTAATTGGATCTGGATTGTTCTGGCTAATGTGTCAATTAGGTTCTGGTTATCTCATGTTGTGGATTAATCAGGATCAGGTTGTGCGCAATAAGGTTAGTGTTGGATTACATCGGATCAACTTTTTCATGTCAATTTTTTTACCCTGGAATCAGGATTACATTGGAGCATATCAAATTTCCATTGAAGTTCTCAACATATATAATAACCTTAGTTTATCAACATTGTGGTGGTTGGATTAAAAGGCATGTTAGCAAACTAATGTCATCCATGGCCTTGTTATTTAAGCTTGGCATGGAAGTCAGATCAGGCTGGCTGATTCAATTGGAAAAATGAGGAACTGGACATATCAAGGATCAGTCAGTTGGGTATAGGAATCAACTTGTTTTCATATCAATGCAACATACTGTTCTCAATAATCTTCATTCAGATAGTTTGAGATTCTACATCTCTTGGATACAGGTTGGCCTTGATTTTTGGTCATCTCAGCTCCAGTCTCAATGTGTTTAGGTCACTCATGCATTAATCACTCAGATTTTAATTTAAAGTTTGATCGATGTTATTTGAAATAAGAAAATAAGAAAATATTGTTGGTTGTTAACTGCAGATACGAAAGATTTTAGGTATATCTTTGCAAATATATAAATGCTCATCAAAAGAAAGGAGAACAAACTTTAGCACATACTATGCGCTCCCTGCAGTACTCAACTGCAATAAAAGGTGGTGAATTTGAAGCGTAGATGGCTTGGTGAAAACTATTACCAGCATTTTCTACCATAAGAGGTATCTCCTCTTCTTGAGTTGTTGTGCCTGCGCATTTCTCACCTCCAAATACACCTGCTTCTGTTTGCATTGTTCTATAAGCGCAAATAACTCAGTCATACTAAACTATTGCTGAATCAATAAGCAAACAAATCGCTTGAGGAAGAAAAACAAGATTTACAAGCGAATAGGAAACCTCAACAGTGGGGATACGACTACCAATTCAACTTTCTTAGTCAACCCACATGCATTTACATGCTTTCTCAGATCATGAACCTACAAGTTTCAAGGAATTGTCACAGAATAAAATTTAATAAAAAACCATATAAAACTTAAGCTGGAAGCTTAAAAGTAGCTGAATTTAGTGAATATCAGCCCAATTTCATCTACCATACAAAGGCTCCAGCAAAGACTGAAAAGGGGTGAAAGATTGTGCATTCATGAGGGAGTAACATAATTAATTGATAATATTAAGCATGTATCATAACCTGATCCTAGCCAAGGGGAGTAAGTTGAGCATCAAAAAATTCTGGAAGGGACTTTGCTGCATGATCCTTCTCTCCAGCTGCATTATGAAAAGCTTGGCCATGCCTTATCTGGCAAGTTTTTGTTTTCAGTATGAGAGATATTTACATTGAACAATTGGAATATAGTCACCACCATGGTATATAAAATAAGACGTTGATTAACAAAAACTAATTATTAATGTAGCAAAGAAGGCTCACCGAATAAATGTTCTTACAACGATGAGAAAGATAAAGGGCTAAACCTGCTGGATCTGCACTTCCTCCTTCCATATCTACATTATAATTTTTATGTTACTCCCGTTTGTTTTTTCAAGGAAATTAACAATTTTTCAAAGGGGCATAGGGGCTTTTCAGGCCCCGTTACACATTTTTCGGATCTCTAGTATGTATGTTAATTCTATGATATATGTTGGATTTTTCATGGAAATCTGAGTGCTTAATGCAATCTGATCAATAATCACCAGAGATCACAACGTTTGATGGAAAGTAAATATGAATTGGTAAACTATTATTTCTGAATAATCCCTTTCCTTTTATCCTTTTTACACAATTAACCTTGGTAATTTTCTAAGCAATTACATAATGCTGGGCTTCTGAGTCGGGACGAAGAGTTACAAAGGATGAGCAGAAGAGAAGGAGATGTTTGACCGATTGTCATCTTGCTCTCGAGTCGAAAATGATGAAAGTTAGAAGATGAGAGGACAGATTAAACGGAAGACATTCTATACATTTTTCATAAATTTGTTAACCTCCGATTTCAAAGTTACGAGTTGACACGTCTCCTTCTCTCTCCGCTTCTTCCATATCATTCCATCCCAACTCGAGAAAACAGCTTAAGTGAACAAAGATACTCTTCGATTCCAACTCGAGAGCACAGTGAACGAAGATAAAAGATGAAAGTGCTTTACGCCCAGGATGGAACTTCATATGTCGTGCTTCTCCCGTGAAATAAATTAAATTAAAAGGTTAACAATTGAGTTTGAAAAGGTTCACGGAATCACAGTGCTATTAACAAAGAATACGAAACGAAAGTGAGACTGAGATCGCACTTTGAGTTGGAAAAAAAAAAACCAAAAAAAATGAGAAAAAAATTCTAAAAGAAGAACATTTTCTAATTTCTAACGATCAGCACCACGCTACACAAATTTGTAAAAGCAAAACGTATAAAGTTAAAATGTTAGAAAGGAAGAAAGAGCACACCTGAGTCCTGAGAGTCTGAGACGACAGATCTACACACCAGAGTAAATTCAATTGTTATGATCAGACTTCGAAAATGAAGAAATATTTCGGCCTACTTAAATTAATGAAAATGTTTTTTTATCCCCGCTACTTCATCACAAAGAAATCCCACGCGTTTCCGTACATACCATTTTACAATGGGTTATTTTGACTCGTGACAATGTATATAATTATAAAAAATCTTAAAAATTGAAAAACTTTTTATATATATGTTGTTTATTGATGGTGATTAAAATTTTATATAATTTTATCATTATTTCCTAGTTCATCAAAGATTATCAAGATGTTATGAATTTTATAATGGTTTCAATTTAACGATTTTTTGATAGACTATCAAACAATAATGAAGTTGTATGAATTTTGATGGACTATCAATCTATAAATAGAAAAATATATCTATAAAATGAAGATTATCAAAATAACCATTGTCAAGTGACTCCTCTCATATGTAAATATGTAATTCTTTTTTATTTTCCGATTTTTTTTTCTTTCTTCACATACATTTCCCTATATATGATGTTTGTCATTTTCTATCTAGACATTTGATATACATATATAAATATTTATGTTTTTTAAAAATTTCATCTCTCATCTATTATAGATGTTTCTCCGTACTGTCCATATAGTGTTTATTATTATCTCTCATAAATATGACTTAACATAAAACTCTTTTTCTCCTCTTACTAATTTTTACTAATAATATATAAATATCTGACTCCCTTATATAAATATGACTTATATAATTGTCTGAGACTCATATCTAAATAGTTTAATTTTATATCTAAATATTTGAATCTTATATCTAATATTTAACTCACTTATATAAATATTTAATGCTATTTTTTTTGGTTAATTTGAATAAATAGACATTTTTTCGAAAAATAAAAAATTAGTCATTAAGAATGTGCTACTAAGGACTGTTAGTTTGACAAATTAAATTATGGGAAACGAGGAGAATATTCGGTGTTCCTTTCCAAGACAATCGTCCGGACCTGATAGTATTCTAATTTTTTAATCAAGGAAGGCAGAGTTAGTAGGATTCTAGAATTATTTATATGGGCTTTATTATCAGATATCACCTTGGATTATGGATTTATTATTTTACAAAATGAACATCACGGGCTTTGAAAAACATTTTCTTGTTGGGCCGGATCAAATAATGTGCATGTTTCTTTCCTTTCTTTGAAAAGCCCAAATATATATTCTGTGATTTCTACATGAATACGATTCTCATTTTTTTCCTTAATTAAACAAGTAGCATCTCAAGAGAGAGACAAAAAGGAACAAGAACAACTCATCTGGTGACAGTATGAGAATTTGTTTCTTCTGTCTAACCATCAATTTCAAAATTTTTGCTGGAATATGCAAAAGGCAATGACAACACATCCACAGTCTCACTCAGGTAGCAAAAGGGATTGTAACGGTCGTTATAGTCGTCTCCTTGTTAGCAATGTGCATCTGTATGAGAATCTTCTTTATAGACATGCCTTTCGCCTATCGTATCAGCACTGCAGTTCAATATTTCACGGTCGGTTGCCTTTCTTTATGTGGCAATGGATTAAAACTAAACAATGCAGTGCAATATTCAAGATCTAGCAAGAATTTCAGCGGCAACTGGCTTGGATTTGTACTTCATTATAACCAGTTATTGTTGCGTTATATAAGTACAGATGATTTATTTGCTATGTCCTCTTCACTGCTGACTGCTTACTGCTTAGTGTTTTGTTCTCCATATTTCATGTACACAGTTACTTACTGCAATTAGTTGCATCGACCAAAGATATAAAAAAGAAAATTTTTGCGTACGAATATGCAAAATATTGATTGATTGTTGGAGTGCACAGAACATTCAAAAGGCAACTTCTGGATTTTCTTTCTAAAAGCATAATATGTCAAATAGAATCATTAGAAAGGAATTTATCAGCAATAAAATCATCATGAGGATGACATGATGCGTACTGGCATTATACTGACAGAGATCAACAGTTGAAAATTGAATCTATCAGCTTCATATATCGTAGATCCAAAACTTTTGGGTCCTTTCAACTCCCATGGTCTAACTTTCCAAATCAAGGCCTTTTAGGCTAAATTCGAGAATTGGGCCTTTTTTATTCTAGTGCATTTGTTCTCTACACATTGCATAAATTAATCGCCTAAAGAATATTGAGAAATTGAATATCAAGTTTTTTTTACCAGTCTAAATTTTGATTCCTTCAAACTGTACTAATGCAACTCGGACCTCAACTTGTAGTTGTAGGTTTTGACCTGACATAGACAGATACCCTCTGAATAATCATCAAAATGGAGATACAGTGACCATGCATACAGGAAAAGCAATAATTACACAACAATTGAAATTATGGAATTATATATAGACACAAATGTAGAGTAAACAAAATACAACGAACAACAACAGGAATAGTGAAATGGGAATAGCGAACTAAATGGGTTGTCGGAATCCAAACAAGCATGAAGCTACATAATTGGTTTTATGCCTTTGAGCTTGCTATATAGTAGGCAGTGCTCTTAGATTTGTCTCCATAAACTATGACATTACCTCTAATCCAAATCTTTTTATAATAACACATGTTCCCCCTTCGCTGGTCTTGCTTTTGTCTTCATTTCATGAGTTGATTCTGGCAATTTTAAAATAGTAATCACCATTTTATGTATTTTAGAAACAATGTGTGTTTGTTTGTGCGTGTAGATGTCGGTGTGATCTCTTGCATGTCATTGTAATGTCCACTTTAGACCATTTAAGGCCAATTGTAGTGTGCCCCTCTTTTGAAAATTTAAAATGTACCACATATGCGAAAAGAGAGAAGAAAGAAAAAAAGGAAAAGAAAGAAAGAAAGATCAACCACACTTAGTGGGAGATCTTGGATTGTGCAAACCATTCTCATAATTTAAGACACTAAAGTCTAACCCACTAAAAAAGTAATAAAATAACAGTTTTTTTTTCTTTTTGATATCAATAAGATAACGGTTGGAGACGTTGCCTTTTTACTGAAATAAGAGAGTAAAAAAATATATATCAAAATATATAATGGGGTATTTCGTTATGGATCAAAATAATTTTAGATCATTCAATTTTGAGTATCAGGATATTAAGATAAATCATTTTTTATATGAGTAAAAAAAGAGGTTGATGAATAAAAATTGTTGTCGTTGATTAATAAATCAAATCATAGCAGAATATTTCATATATAATTATTGGCGGAAAATTCAATGAAGACGCCATATGTACTCGCATCAAAATTAAGATTAAAAAACGAAAAATAAATTGCATCCCCCTGATAAAAAAAATGTTACAATAGTACTTTAATCCACCTTGTCAGAATAACCTTTTTTCTTTCGAGAAAATGTCAGAATAAGCTCATGACGTGTATAGATAGAGAGAAGAAGAGATCAGACACTGGAATCTTGCAAAGTGGCGTCTGCACCTTTTTTTTCCTCTCAAGTTAATGCATACAGAGTGAATAGAAAGCAACAACACCCAAAATAGATATAAATAATATTGTTAATTTGGATGGATGTACTTGAATTACTTCTTCAAGAAAAAGGTTGCTTCTTTGCAGACTGAGACTGTCACCAGCCGCCCATAACGGCATACCCATATCTTCATTTAATCATTATTAATTATCAATAGTTGGGGTAATAAATAGATGCTCTGTTTGTTAATTAGTTAATTAATTAATAGAAGAGATTGGGAAATGGCAGATTTTAATATTAATAAATTAATATTATTAAAAATAAGACTGATAACGGTAGAATTTTAAATATACGAATGGAAACACGCCACTAGCACTGGCGTGGCTGAAACGCGCCATTATAATGAAACGTGCGACTGACAGTGACGCGTTTGCCTCTTATATATATATATCAAACGCGCAGATTATCTGCGCCTTGCTGAAGAAAGAGAAGAACAGAAGGAAAAAGAAAAAGAAAGAAAGAGAAGAGAAGGAAAAAAAAAGAAAAAGAAAGAGAAGAGAGAGATTGGAAGAAAGAAGAAGAGAGAGGAAGATAAGAGAGAAGAAAGAAGAGAAGAAAAAACATACGAGTGCATCTACGCGTTTGGTATTGCAATTAAAGGTAAATTTTATTTATGTAAATAATTGGCATTGAAATATAAATATAATTTAGTTGTGTATATTAAATTAAAATGACTTAAATATAATTTAGTTGTAATTTATTTATAGATTTAATTGTAAAATATATTAATTATAATTTAATTGAAGATTAATTGTAGGTTTAAATGTGAAATTATTTAATTATAGATTTAGTTATTCATGAATTATAGATTTAATTGTCTATTTAATTAAAAAAGTATTTAATTATAGATTAAATTATAGAATTGTAGAATTGTGTAATTATAATTTTAGATTATTTATTAAATATTTGTGTAGAATTAATTAATTTATTATTTAATTGTAGATTAATTATTGATTTAATTATAGAATAATAAATATTTAATTAGGGTTTAATTTTAGAATAAATTATAATTATCTAAATATAATGTAGTTGTAAAATCTTTTAATTGTAGAATAATATATATTTAATTATAGAATAATATATATTTAATTAGGCTTTTAATTATAGAATTCATTTATTATTTAATTATATAATAGATGGATTAAAAATGAAGTACAAAATAATTATAAATTAATTATGAAATAATTTTATATACTAGATAATGGCATGCGAGCAACGAAATGAAAATATCATAATTTATCTCCCTGAAGACAAACATCGGACACATTATAATCAGGCATACATTATATTTTTAAAAATAATAATAAAATACATATATATGAGAAGCTAATTATGAAATGAAAATTACAAAGAGATAACAATGTCATTTGTTTCCGCACTCACTGTCCGACGATACCATACATCTCGCACATTCAGAGTAGGTTGCGAGTTATGAGATTTCTTCATCTCGCCAGGCTGCGTGAGATTTATGTGCAAGAAGCAGAGGCCCGTAACTTGAAGATTGATACGGGTTTATTAAGCGCATTAATAGAGTTTTGGAGACTAGAAACTCACACATTTCACTTAAATTTTGGCAAGATGACCGTGACTCTAAAGGTAATACTAAAATATTATTAATTTAATTATAATATTAAAAAGATATTATAGTAATATAATTTTTTTAGGACGTCGCATGTCTGTGGGGTTTATCCACCATTGGTGAGCCGGTGACTGGATATACTGATGGAGATTTTTCAGCATACATCCGTCAGTTATTTAGGCAGGATGATATATCAGCATTCTGCAAAGATGGGAGATAATTGATTAGACTCTACATGAATTTTAATTTTTTTTGTTCACAAATTATGATTAAGCTAAATATAAAATTTGGCAGACGTTCTATTTCCCTTCGAGAGTTATGATCCCACTTTGATCACGCTTCAGAGGCAGACGATCATCAGGGTCTTGATCGATATGCGATCGATTTTGCTTTAGAGTTGACGAGGTGTAATATGTTCCCCGACAACAGTCGAGACTCTGTACCGACGTTTCTTTTGCCGATTTTGACGGTAAGGATTTTAAAATAATTTATCTTTCATAATTAAATAATTTTAGTACTAATAGTTAATTTACAAGAAGATTTACAATTCGGTAGAAAAAGAAATTGGGGCGCTGCGGTACTTGGTTATTTATATCGGCGTCTTGATGTGGCATGCCAAGGACTTACGAGGAGTATTGGTGGTCCATGGCTTTTATTATTGTTGTGGAGCTGAACACGTTTGCCCCCCGCTCGTCCATTGCCTGCCTCAGATGCATTCATTTTCAGTGACTGAGATACATCGGACCGTGATAGTTGTGCGTCTTTTGGCAGGTAATAATTTAATTATAAAATAAAATCAATCAATCGATGAAAATATATGTGTAATCACTAATCATAACTTGAACTGATAATAGGAAATTGACGCTTAATAAGAACATATATCTCAATTCGTCACACGTCGGTGTGAAGTACGTGAGGGATCAGCTGATTATGTTGCCACACACGCATGTCAATTGGAGGCCGTACGAGTCGGTTCGTCACTTATTGCCGACATACGTAGACGACTCTGTGGACTCGTATACTTGTCGGCTTTCACTTATTTACTTTTCGATAGTGGAGTGGTACTATCCGGATCGGGTGAGGCGACAGTTCAGCTTACTTCAGTCAGTACCGCCTCCGCTTCCTGAGGTATTCTACCATATATACTAAAAATATATAATTTTTATATTTATTATTTCTTATACTAACTATTTACATAATTATACTAACTAATTTTACAGACATTTGTGGAGGAGCATCTGAAATTATCCGCGCTTGGATTTAAGAAAAAAAATGAACTGGAGACAACATCATCATGCGTATGTAGACATATGGGATGAGATTCCTCCACGAGACTCAGATGAAGAAGAGTGAAATGCGGAGGACTATAGAAGGTATCAACGGTGGTATGAGGTCTATGGAGCCGTTAGCGCTCCACTTGACCCGAGTGATTTCGTACCTCCTATACCTTCGGCATCGGAGATCCCTGACATCGGCTACATTCCTCACGTACCTCACAGATAGCGCACGGTATATTAAAATTTATAAAATTTATATATCTATATGCACTATTCGGTAATAAGTAATATATATATATATATATAATCATTGTATAATAGATCGCTAGAGTTATAAAGACTGCACTGAAGGCGGTCCGATGGACGGTTACCAGGGGATGGAGACGGTTTGGCAAGATTTCGCTCTTAAGAATGCTGACTTCACGTCTCTCCTCGATAACGTAAGTACTGTATACCTTGATTTAATCTCTTAAACTGTATTAACAGCGTAATTTTAATGATTTGAACTGTATTAACAGCTGCCAGAGAACTACGATTGGAATGAAGTTATTACTAGGTTGTCTGTTGAGGTTCCCGATCCATCGGGTACACTGTTCTCAAATCCATTCGGGACTCAGTATTTTTCACAGACCCAACAGATACCGATGGATCATGTACCGCAGTACAACCAGCAGTGGGATCCGTAGTACGGCCAACATTATGATCCGGCCCAGTATGATTTTCCTTTCAGGCCTGAAGATTCATCGCATATTCAGGATGATGCTGCAGAGCCTGCACAGACACGAGATTTCACTCCACTTGCTCATGGTCGGGAGCAGCGTGACGTTCATCCACCACCTCGATATACACCTAGCGTTGTTAGTTGTTTGTTCTACAACTTAGTCAATATTAATTATTAAAAAAAATCAGCTCACTGATATACCGTCTTTATTTTTGCAGCCACGTCCGAGAGAACGTCGATATGTTAGGCGTCGTCAGGAGTAGTTTCTATGTTATTTTTTCACTTAATGTTTTATTTTATTATGGATATTATTTTTTTATTATTGTATTATTTTATTATGGAGTTTCTATGTTATTTTCTTATTGTTGTATTATTTTTTTATTGTTGTTATATTTTATTATGGAGTTTCTGCTTAAATACAATATATTTTCTGCTTAAATACAACATACATCATTTTTTGCTTAAATACAACATACATCATTTTTTTCTGCTTAAATACAACATACATCTAGTACGAAAAAAATAAAACATACATTTTTTTCTCCGTGCGAAAAAATTTAAGATTCTGTCTCCAAAATTATTTTCTCTAGCACCCCTAGTTGAAGCATTGACAGATTGTCTTTCTTGATCATGACCAGTTGAGAATCTCGTTGATTGCAAGGCATCTCGAGAAGTTTGAGTTATTCTGTTGTTATCTCTTGGATCATAACTACTTGAGTGTCTCGCTGACTGCAATGCATCTCGAGAAGTTTGAGTTATTCTGTTGTTATCTCTTGGATCATAACTAGTTGAGTGTCTCGATGATTGCAAACTATTTTGAGAAGTTTGGGTTCTTCTGTTTGTTGTGGGACTTGAAGGCCTACTCTTATGCCGTCCTGATTGTAATGTATCCATTGGAAGTGGGTCACGACTAATTTCATCTCTTCGAGATGACCCACCTTCAGAAGACTGTATATTTCTCGTTCTATCTTGACCTCGTATTCTGCCCTCCATCTCATCCATTACCATTTGACGTCTAACCTTCGCACGCCGACCAATTTTTATCAGTTTTTTATCTGGTATTATAGTTTCTCCAAGATATGGCGGCCAAACTTGTTGATCACCGTAACAATGAAATTGACCAAACTAAGTATTCAGTAGGTGAGCTGTATTGTATCACTCATCTATAAATTATACACATCAAAGTTTCTATGTTGGCATACAGCAATCACGTGAGAGTAGGGTATCCCAATTAGTTGAGGTTTTTGACAATCACATGTGCAATGCGTTTCCGACAATTGTGGGTTATCTCGAGTGCGTCGTTCATTCAAAATTGTAACAGTGTACTTGAATGGTCCATACACTCCACTCTCGATCCTCTCACCAAGCATATGAACCTCATATTCTCCTTGAGCGGTTCCAAGTGGAATTATGTTCATACGACCTGTAATTATTGAAAAAAATACAAAAGGTATCACGATATGTTTAAAATTTTATAAAATATAGTAAAATGATATCAACACGAACCTGGTTTGTCGTCACATTTTGCTAAGATGTCTTTAATTTTTTGGGCCATTGTTTACATGCTCTATGCAGGTTCAATACTTTCATTTCCCTCTTATCTAACCATTTAGTACATTTATACCATGTTCCCTCCATAATTGCTACAACCGGTAAAGTTCGTTCAATTCTGAAGATGCTATTCAGAGCTTCCGAACCATTGCTGGTTATTATACCCCATCGATGTTCTCCATCATAAGTTTGTGCCCACGAAGCAAAATTAGGAGGTTCTTTATCATCATTTTTTAATCTTCTGCTGATTTTTTTTAAAAAAATCATAAGTTTTTCTATTTGATTTTCTCAAAATTCGCCATCTCTCTACGAAACGACGCAATTTCTTTTTTTTTCGCTAGTCTTTTTTAAAAATCATCTCTCAGTTTATCTTCTTTCTTTCCATTTTTTTGGCTTCCTTATATAAATTCTCTGCGACGTGTTGCATGCAATACCGGTGTACCGCCTCTTTATGTTGTACAGACAATCCCAAATACAGTCGCTCAAAAACTCCCTTTATTCCCCTATGACGGTCGGATATAATACATATTTTCATATTATATTTGATCACTTCATTACGGACCCATCGCATGAACCAACCCCAATTGTCCACATTCTCTGCATTCACGATTCCAAATGCTAGAGGAATGACTTTATTTTCTACATCGTATCCACACGCCATCAATAATCTATCCTTATAACGGCCCGATAAGAATCCAGCGTCAATGGTTATGACGGGCCTTAAATGTTTAAACGCTGCAATACACGGTCCATAATGCCAAACTATGGATTTAAATATTTTTACATTATTATCCGAAGTATCACACGTCAATATTTTAAATTTTGTACCTGGAGTAGTCCGAGCAATCGCCTCCAATATTTGTGAAAGCAATGTATATGATCCTTCCCAAGTGCCAAATAATTGTTCAATTGCTCTTTCTCAACCACGCCAAAGTTTACCGTACGTTGGTGCTACATCGGGATATTTTGTTTCTATAATCATACTGATTTGTTGAAATATTAGAGAGAAATCCTTCTTTAAATGTTGTCGAACACATCCTACAATCAAATTAGATGCGAGTTGTAAGTGTTTGCGGTCTCCTGGTGGTCTTCTACAATTGTGAGGGTTTTTATTTGTGATGATCCTCCATGTGGTCGAGCCCTCTTCAGGTCTAGCGTATAATCTCTTCTTTGCATTTCATAATAAGTCGTGTTTTATAACTTTCTTGTACCCAACATTGAACGTTTTTCCTAACATTCCAATCACAAATTACCTAATTTAAAGCAGATTTAGAAGCAAATATTCTATTTTCAGCTAACTCATCATCGGGTCCTAAGAGAGATTCATTCGCGGCTAAACGGTCAAACATCTCAAAATTATTTAATGCTTCTATGGGATGGTGTCTCTCAGTTCGTCCGGTAACTAACAATGTGGTATCGCATCTCTGAATTTCCTCATCTTCAGATTCATCGATCGAAAAATCTGACTGCTCAGTGTAATCCTCTCCTATTTCTTCTTCATTTGAATAATACGGACCACCATCATCTTGCTCATCCTGATCATCGTGATCATCACTTAATTCCATTATTGTTGGTTCAACACTACTTCCGCCATCAATATTATCAGCTAAATTACAGCCAGACGTAGTACTGCTACTACTGCCAAAAAAATTATATAGTGGCACCGCTGGATTCGGTTATTGATAAATTATATTGTTGCTGTAAATAGCTGGATACAGATATAAATTGGTTTGATCGTAGGTTGGATAAAAATTAGTTTGATCGTAGGTTTGATAGGAATTGGTTTGATCGTAGGTTGGATAGGAATTTGTTTGATCGTAGGTTGGATAAGAATTGGTTTGATCGTAGGTTTGATAGGAATTGGTTTGATCATATGTTTGATAGGAATTGGTTTCATTCTGGTTTGGAAATATTCCCGTCAAAAAATTACTGCCACTCGGTTGTTCTGCAGTATAATTTCTTCATCGGGAATATAATTTAAATTTGATAGCATTTTGAAGAAGTTAGATGTTTGTTGTTTTTGTGTTTGTGAGAATTGAACGAGAGGACATCGGTATTTATAACAAACAAAAGCGCCACTGGCCGTGGCGTGTTCTAAGGAAACGTGCCACTGACAGTGGCGCGTTTGTAAAAACGTCACTAGCAGTGGCGCGTTTGTAAAAACATCATTGGCAGTGGCGCGTTGTGATTCGTATTTTTGAAGTTATCCGTTTCTCACACTTATTTTTAATAATATTAATTTATTAATAATTAATAATATTAAAAACTGTGGGAAATGGTGAAGCAAGCAATCTGAGGGAAGTACTGGTTTTGTACGTAATCACACACGCACCAGGCAACTGCATGCAATTGGGACAATTTTGTCTTTCTCAAGTCAGTGAGTTCTGAAGTCTGAACAATGTGTAGAAATATTCGTTTGACAGATATTAGGTAATTGTCTTATTAGTAATTAATAGTTGGTTCCATGGTTTACACCTCACAATTCTAGCATGCAACTCTATAAACGAAATATTAGGAGAGAAGTCAAAAGTTGGTCTGAGGAAAACTTAAATTTTTATTTTTGGAAATAAAATATCCAGAAAATTACGTAATATGTAATATTTATACTTTTGAAAAAACAAAGATAATTGAATTTTGCGTGTGGTGTTACAAGGAAGTGACTATATAGAAGAATTTAACGTAACAGAAACTAATGTAAAAAAAATATATATATAAAAAAAATAAGACCAAGTATTTTGGACAAATGGGTGCCGGTACAGTGGTATCTCATTCTTTAAGGGCTTTAGACTATAGCGCCATTCATATGAAATTAAAGAAAATGTGTCATATATTATTGTTGATGTTTCATGAAAATATATATATGTCGAACTTAACAATCTTTCGACTTAAAATATTTTGCATCTTAGCCTGAAGATTAAGATTAAAACAGAACATATAAAACTTGCTTTTAGTTTGAAAGATAACTGTTATTTTAGAAATATGTTGAAGGGATGAAGGGATATTATACCTACCTCTAAGTCCTCAACTCCTTGCTCCTTAGCACCTATCAATTGTTTTGTAGCCATTTAGGAATAAAAAACTATGAAGTCATTTTTTGTAATTTATAATAGTCAAATGTGCGTTGTTACACAATATCCAAATTTAGATTTCAAAATGAATCAAAATTGATTTGAGAGCATTTAGAATAATCCCTATATAAAATAATTGGCAAATTCTGCTTTTATTAATCAACGGTAATAATTTTCACTCATCAACCTCTCTTTTCTAATTATATTAAAAAAATATTTTAGCCATTCAATACTCAAAATTAAATGATTTAAAATTATTTTAATTTATAAAATTTATCTTAGCCATCCATATCCAAAATTAAATGATTTAAAATTATTTTAATTTATAGCATAATCTCCCAATATAATTTTATTTGTGACAGCTGTGAGATAAAACAAGATAGCGTACGGAAAACCATGCCACCACTTATCAAGATATATATATTTTTTTTATGATGACTTGTTTGTAAAATTTGACTTCTGTAGAGGCTAGCTTCTTCATTTACAATTTACAGTAGCAGCCTAGCAGCGTAGACCTTGGTTGGCACCTCCTCAATCGCTCTTATTTCTCTCTAGCATTCAAATACTAATTAATTAAAGTCACGTCAAGTGTTAATTTATTTTACTAAAGGAGGATCCTAGATTAGTCCTTTAACGTTTTGTGTTTGTTTAGTGGTGCTCAACTTTTTTATGTGATTTGACCTCCTAAACTTCTGATTTTTGTTTGCTTGCACTTTTCCATTTTTAATCAAACTATTTAAATTAATCTTTTTATTTAAGAAAACAAAATATGAAATTCTACTGTATGAATGATTCGACAATAATTCTAAAATCCCATAAACTTGTCATTTTCAGAATTAGTTGTCTAGTAGTGGAATGAGTTAGGTGTTCTTAATCGTGGCCTAGCCATTAAATTGCTAGAAGTGGAGTTCCATTTCTTGACCTAATAAAATCAAGAAGCGTGTCTAGATAATGCTGCGGCTTTTTTTTGTTACCAAAATTTGGTTGTTCATAAAAAAAAATGAGTTCATCGAATAAAAACCATTTTTCAATAATACCATTTCGGAGTTTTAGAAAAAAGAAATCAATATTCCATAGGCGCTTTCCACAAAGCCGCATTAAACAATAATTTATATTAAAGACTTTTATGTTTAATAATATAAGTACAAATTATATTGAATATAAGACATAAGTTTCCATGTAAGAGATTCTGAGTTCGAAACTCAATTTGAAACTATATATGAAAATTTTGATCCGCGGATTTAATTTTAATAATTATGTACAATTGGATTGCTGACGCATAAAACTTGCTAATATATTAATATCATGAACTCCACAAAACTTCATGATATTTTAATATCAGAGCATATATATTTGTGTTTCAAATATCATCACAAAAAAAACAAGTTAGCTGAGAGAAAAAAAAAATCTCTAGCTTCAGAAAGAGCCAATTATTGACACATACGTCATTTTTTTTAATAACAAAGTCAACATTAGACGAATGATAGAGATTACTCTACTCAAGGAATTACTTAAAATTTAATAAAATTGCCCATCTCAAATAACAATGATCGTCATTTAATACCGCTTTTCTAAACACGGTTTTATTGATTGTGAAAATGAAAGCAAGGGCACACTTGCTTAGAAGTCTAAGCAATCTGAAATTTAAAATAAGAATAGTAGGGTTGACCTTGGGATTAACGGCTAATTGGCTAAATTCATTGTATAATAGATTTAATAACGCATCATGAATATTTGAAAGAATTTTATATGGGGTGTTTGGCTAGTTGGTAGCTCTAATTTGTTGACAAATGTGCAGAAATAAGAACCATTTGAAAAGTTTATATCACACCACATATTTATCTTCTTATCTTTTGTTTTAATAAAGTTTTCTTCTAAAAATGGATTTTCTTCGTGTAAAGCTTTCTTCCAAATTTTGCTACAAAATATATTTTGATGAAATGATTAATTATTCTTTAGTTTTCAAAACTATGAATCGTACTTTTAGAATATTTTAGTACTTTTTATCTAACGAACTGGTAACCAACCATTTCAAAAAGAAAGTAAAAAAAAATGCAACATTTCATAGAAACGCTTCAGAGTATTGACAATTATTCCGTAAATTCTGTATTTACCCAAAATTCAAGTGTTAAATATTTGACAACACTATATTTTAATTTTCAAATACATTTCATAATCACATGCCTTCAATACGAATATCTGAGTATGATGTCTATATTCACGGTTCATATTAGGTACATGCATTTAGGCATCAGTAACGTGTATATTATAGGTCCAATTAATTTTGCTAGTATTTAGGGGGGAAATGTCAAACATACATGCTCTTGGATAACATGTTTTCAATTTTAAACATAAGTTTATAAATTATAAACCCATTTTTTGAGCTACGAGATAACCAAATTCTGAAGTCAAAATGCAAAGAATTTAAAATTCTTCATTAGCCGCCCAATGCAAGTAAAATAGAATGGTCCACGCAACTATATACTCCACGACTAAAAATGTTACTTTTTTTGGTCATATTTGGAATTTTCTTGTTCATAGTAATTTATATCATTATACTTTACAAACGAGTATTGTACCCATATTATTTTAGATTTTTTTTTCGAAATTCAGTATATTCTATAAAAACACCGACTTCTTTCCAAGGATTTATCTTGCAATTATGATAGCTATGATAGAGTTTTTTTTTCAAATGAATATTCTTTTTGCATAATTCCATATTTTGTGAATAGAGCATATCACTGTTGCATATAAAATTTGAATGTCACAGTAAAATTAACCGTGCATGAAATACTTTTTCAACGCCTAATTGCAAGAAAAAAATCTTGATTGTGTTTATCAGCTCCAATTTCTGATGATGGCCAAAAAGAACAGATGCCACACAAGATGCCACAAATGCATGCGCCACACAGGTGTGTAGCTGTCCAAACTCACTAATCGACGTCTATCTCACTCCTTTTGTCAAATAAAAACAATCTTCTCATTTTAGTTTTTTTTACTAATTAACAATTGACAATTGAGTTAATTGACAGACAGAGTGAGAGAGAGAGAGAGACTAAATAGTAACATGGAGGGAGGGGAAACCAGAAGGCAACGCATGATTCGGTCAAAGTAGAGAGCGCCACGCGTTCAAATCCAAAAAGAGGCGATGATCGTTGTAATAGATTAAAACCAAATGCACAAAATGGCAACAAATGAGATCCAGCTGAGCGCGTGGGGACGTTGCTGGCGGGGCGAAGCAATTCCGTTAATCCAGCCGGCTTCCTTTCTTCCTTTCTTCCTTTCTGAACAGAGAGAGTTACAGAGAAGAAAAGAGACTTTTTAGAGCCGAGAGATGGATAGATAATAAATGGCGCAGTTTGTCGTGTACCCACAGCGGTACGTGAAGATGCGACGTCACCCGCTTTCTTTTTATTTAATGCTCTGTTTGTGCCCGTTTTAGACACCATTCCATACCCTCCATGCTGGGGTCCTTTGTTTCTCTTCTCTGTATATATAACCCTGTACGAATCACTGATTCACTGGTCCAACGGCTTCCTTCTTCAATGGGGGTAACAAACGGGGACCTACAGTCAGTGACTTACAACAGAATGTTTTACAAATGATTGTGCAACGGAGAAATTTTGTTCCATTCCATGGTGCCACCGTGTCCCTTTCGTTATCTTTGAAGTTTTAAATTTTAAAATGGTAAAATATTGGATACAAAATCTCTAGAGAAAGCAAGTAATAATGAGTCCAGCGCCCCCAGAAAAAGGCCACGGCCGTGAGTAGAGAAAGAGCTCCGAATCGAGAGAGAGAGACAGAGAGACAGAGAGACAGAGAGAGATGGGGAAGGGCTGGAGAAGAATGATGCTATTTGGGAGAGAGAGGGAAACAAAGGCGCCGTCGGAAAGTGCCGCTGCCTCTGTCACCTCCACTCCAAGAAACAGAGACAGAGAGCTTCCTAGCAAACTCAGCCTCTTCTCTGCTTTCAGAACCTCCCATAACAGTACTAGCAACACAAACAACACCCTTTCTATTATTGCTACAAGCAGCACCAACAGAGAATCTAATTCAGGATCAACACCTCTTTCTCTTCTCCGTTGCCGAATCGATCGTGGCACAAAGTCGGAGAGAATTATCAAGACCGATGAAACACATGAGAATGAGAGTGGGAGTGAAAGGGGGGAGGTATTGCTGGAATGGGAGGCCCCATCACCGGCACAGAAGTGGCGGTCCTACACTCCACCCCCGCTGTCGAAGCTCAAGAAGAGCTTCGCTTCTATCTTCCAGTCTCCTTCTAGCACCCCTTCCTCCCCCAAAACATCATCTCCCTTCTCTCTTTTCAAATCTTCACTTCTCTCCACTCGGGTGCGTATGTTAGTTGTTTTTGTTATGTATTTTCACCATCATTTTTATGCCTTACTTAGAATTAAAAAAAGAAGAAGGATAATTGAGTTTAATTTGGAACTAATATTGCTGTATATATGGGTTGTCATAATGGCAGAGTAGATGTGAAAAATGTGGAGAAAATATCAAGAGGTTACAAGGTACAAGGGAAGGTGAAAGAGTATGTCCTGTTTGCTTTCCTCTTACTACTGAATTCAACAAACACTCAATGCACAGACATGTACCGACTCGCAAGCCGGTAGTCAATTACAAGGCCTACGATGATGATGAACCATTATCTCTTTCAAATATAACAAGTGTCCGTAGCCCTAATCGTAGTCACCGAGGCAATATGACACCCCCTGCCACATTCAATCCCATACCGGAGGTTGACGAGGAAGAACTTGATGGTAATAGTGATAGGAATGGCGGCACTTATGAAGAGGCTGATGGAGATGGAAAGGTTTGTGAAGACGATGTCATTGAACGCCACTCAGCCACCTCTACATTAAACAGCCAAAAAAGTAATATTTCTATTAGTGTTATGCCTGAAGCAGCTCTAGTTTCCTCAGGAAGAAGGCACGTGAGCTATGTTATTGCTGTCAGAGTGAAGGCCCCAACTTCCAGGTCAGCATCAGAAGCAGCCAGCCGGGCACCCATGGATCTTGTGGTTGTCCTAGAAGTCAGCCCAGAGATGACCGCTGACAAGCTCCAGACGTTGAAACAGACAATTCGGCCAATAATTGCATCCATGGGTCCAACCGACCGACTTTCCATCGTTGCTTTCTCAGGCAGCGTTACAAAAAGACTCATGCCCCTCAGCCGAATGACAAAGCAGGGGCAAAGAACTGCACGGCAAATTGTTGACAGGCTGGTTGTTTGTTCAGCCACAAAGCAAGGTCAGGTCTTGGTTGTGTCACCTAGTGATGCACTAAAAAAGGCTAAAAGAGTGTTAGAGGAACGGCGTGAGTGCAACCCGGTGGCAACCATTATGCTTATATCAGACAAACACCTTCAGCAGCAGCAAAGTAATAATCACCAGAACTCACCACAGCATGGTACAACCAAATTTGTGCACCTAGAGGTCCCATCAGAAGACAAAGAAGAGACTACTGAGGAAGAAGAGAAAGAAGATGCCCTGATGAAGTGTGTTGCTGGGCTCATCAGTGTGGTAATGCGGGATATGAGTTTACAGTTTATTCTCCCATCAGGCGTAGGAGAGGTTACTGCAGTATACCGTTACTCATTCAATGGAGCTGGCATCATTTCTGGTATTGGTGGTACAGGGTCGTCAATTTCTTTGGGGGACCTGCATGCAGGACAGGAGGTAGAGCTGCTATTAGAGCTCAGAGTTCCACTAAAACAACGCCATCGTTCCCTCTCCTTTTGTGTCAAGTGCACACATCAAGATCCAGCAACACTGGTCGCGTCAAGCAGAGTAGAACAACCTCCACTTCTCTTGCCTCCTGTACCAGCCCAAAACTCATCCCTGCATTTGCGGAACCTTTTTGTTACTTTTCGTGCTGTAGTTGAGTCGAGACGGCTTGTTGAACTTAATGATTTTGCAACAGCTCTACACCTGCTCAGCTCAGCTCGATCCCTACTATTACAGTGTCCTCCATCTATGGCTCAAGATCTAGTCCCAAATATCGAGGCTGAATTGGTTGAGATCCTACGGAGACGGGGAGTCCAGAGCCACCGACATAACCAGAGGAGGCAACAGCAAATGCCAGTGGTTCCAGGGGGAGGCAGAGAGCCGCTCACGCCAACATCAGCTTGGCGTGCAGCTGAGCAGTTGGCTAAGGTTGCTATAATGAGGAAGTCTCAGAATCGGGTTAGTGATCTTCATGGCTTCGAGAATGCACGGTTCTAAGCTAGCTGTAACTAGAAACAGGATTGGTTTTCTGACAGATGCTATTTCTATTCTAAATTAGAATTAATTAAGAGGACCTATGAGACCTTGTATACCAATAATGTGATAAAACATCGTTCTTTTCTTCTCTTTTTTTTTCCTCTTACTATTATCAAAATGTAGTCAAAATGATATTTGATATTATAATGGAAATACCTTTTTGATAAACAAAAAAATTGAGATGTTACAGTCAACATACTTCTTTGTATCTAATTTTTCTGTGAGTACATAATGTTGATGCTGGCTAATGGAAATGAAATATTCCACCTAAAACTGGAAGAAAAACCAAGATAGTTCGCCTGAACTAAAAAATGGAAAATATTACATTGGATGTGTTTCACTTAAATATTTTAGATTTATTCACCTTTATTACTTGTAACATAATGGTATCTAAGCAACATAGCTGGTAGCTCACATTTATTATCTAAGCTGGTATTAGCTAGGCAGCAGGGTGAGGAGCTGAAATCAGGCTATACTCTCTACAAATAATTGCGAGTCATGAAAGCATTCAATCATTTACTATATAAAAATCGGCAACAAGGCGAGCAAATCAGAAGTTGTGAGAACTGTGCACCAAGAAAGAAAGAAAAAATGATAACTACCAAGAAGGCCTGTCTGATAACACCTCTGTTTTCATCATTTATTATATCATCGCAACACTTCATATTTATGCTTAATCTCATCTACAAGTCTCCACTCTCCAGCCCCACCACTCCCTACATACATGACCAAAATGGAAAAAAAAAGAAGAAGATATTATGTAGTACACTTTTCATTGTACGAAGTAAGACAACACAACAACAACAACAAGCCTTTAATCCCAAATAAATTGGGGTAGTAAAAAATGAAACCCTTGTAAAGGAAAGTAGAATAGAAGAAATCTAAAACAGCAAACAGGTCTGAACACTAGTTATCATTACATATGAAACATCAACAGGTTAACAAGTCATAAAGCCACTCCAAGAGCTAAAAGATAGACACCATATCACAGATTATGCAAATACATCCTATCTACAACAAATGGAAGCCATAACCCAATTGAGAAGCAGCTCAACAAATGGCTACTAATTTAATTATACACAAGCCATAGAACCAAAAAATAAAACAGGTGCCAAATCCAAAAACCCACAGAAAACACCCAGCAATATTACACAGCATGAACCTTAACAGGTAGTCATCCATAGTTTGAAAATCAAACCTGGGCTTCAGGCATGCCTCTCGCCAGGGAGGTAAGAAGTGGAGGAAGCATCAGTATGCGAATGCCCCTTCCGTTTATAGAAAATGCTCGTGATAGCTGCCTGGAACTTCTTTTTATGATGGTGTTGTTGATGGCTGCTTTCTGTAGCCACAGTAGGCCTCGGCACAGGTGAGGCTGGCGCCACAGGCTGGGCAGGTGGAGTGGCTTGTTGTGACTCAGCCAGGATGCGAGCTGCGGCCTCAGCAGTGCGCTTCTGCTCCTTCTCACGCCACCTTTTGAGCTCTCCTTCCACCGCCTTCTTTGCTGCCTCAGCCATCTCAGCCCTCTTCAAAGCCTCCTCTGTTGATGTCTCAATCTCTTCCATCTCCTTGCGAGCTGCCTCGAGGCGCTTGATTGCCTCATTCTCACTTGCCCGCACTGCCTCAACCTGTGCCATAGCTGCAGCTACCTTCATCTCACTCAGCTTCTCAGCCTCCTCAACCTTGTGACTCAATGAATCAAACTCCTCTTTGGACATGGTGATCTTGGCAGGGGTTCCTCCCAACTCGGAGGAGGTCGAGGCACGGGCGGCATGGGCATGCTCAGAGAGTTCCTTAATGTGGTTGAGAGCGATGGTTTCAGAAGCCTTTGCTTCCTCTGCCTCTTTGAGAGCCTCCTGGAGCTTCTTCTCTGCCTCTGCTAAAGAACGACGTGCAGCTTCTGCCTCCACTTTCAGCTCTTCTGCAGTTTTCTTCATTACCTCTGCGTCCTGTATATAGTGTTGTAAGTAAGGTTACTGACACAATGCTTCTTGATTGATCAGTAGCTTACAGAATTTCATTAAAACACAACAATTATTCAGAATGCTCTAGTTCATTTCAGCAATTGATGAAGGGCAAAAGTAGGTTTAAGCGATACTAAGGATGGGTCTCATAAACTATTGCCGTCTTGGCATGGTGGAATTGTTTACATCTATCAGGATCCCTACCAGTAAGATACAGGCAAGTACCAATCAGAAACTTACTTGCATCTACTAGAGGAAACATCTATTTCTTTCTTGGAAATTTATGTACTCCACAAGAACTACACATCTTTACATGGATATATACTGCTAAATACATACTTTCAGCAATAAGAATTAAAGCCATGTGTATTCCATAGCATACACCTAGACTTTTCTTTAAGATATCATCAATCTAATTCAATATAATACCAATACCAATACAATTTACCAATATCAACTAAAAGAATTTACAAGAAAATAAACAGACCTACACTTGTTAATAAGTCCTTGGATCGTGCAGTATGAAATAAACTTTCCTATACAAGAACTACCAAATTCAATTGTTGCAAAATCGTGAATGAAATGAAAATGAACCTGTAATGCAGTCTTAGACTCAGTAGAGAGTTGCTCTAGAGCATGCAAGAGCTCATCAGATGAAGCTGTAGCTTTGGACTCGGCAGCAGCAGCTCCCTCAAGCTCAGCCTTGCACTTCTGCAGCTTGAGGTGGAGGTCACCAATGACAGCCTCAGTTTCTGCATCCTGGAGCTTGAGCTCCTCATGCTCTTTCTTTACTGCCTCAAGCTCCAGCCTCAGTGACTCCACAAGGTTTCTCACAGTGGTCTCCTCCTCTGACACTTTGTGCAGCATTTCCTTTGCATCATCAAGCTCATTGTTTACAGCTGCAATCGCTGCCAGATCAGCAGCACGAGCCTCCTCTATTTTCTTCTTCACTTCCTCTATCTCAACGTTTGTCTCTGCCAGCTTCCCTTCAAGGCCCTCACAAGTGGCAGCTGGATCAGAATCCTTTTTCAATTCTTCTATTTTCCTTTTTGTTTCCTCCAGTGTTTCTTTGTACTTCTGCCTGGCTGTGTCTTTCTCTGCTTGGATCTTCAGTTCCTCCTGTTGGGCCTGCTCTGTGGCAGCCTTCACATGCAAGAGTGACTCCTGTGCTGCCACTATCTCCTGTGATAGCTGAGCAGCCCTCTCTGTGTTCACCTCTGATAGTTGCTTTGCATCAGATTCCTGTTGCACAGCAGATAGCTTGGTCTCAAGCGAAGTCTCAAAATCCTTCTTCAGCTTCCTCAGTTCCTGTTTAGCTGCATCAAGATCAGCAAATGCAACCACATACTGCTCCCTTGCACAGTCTAATTCTTTCTTTAGAGAGCTGTCTGTTATAGTACCAGAGCTCTCAAGGCCAGCAGTTTTAGATTTTGCTTCTTTGGTGGCTTTGATGGCGAGCTCCTTGGATTTGTTGATCTCCTTTAGCCGGTGGGTTAGCTCGTCAACAGTGATTTTGGCCTTTTCAAGTTCAGTCAGTGCCTGAGAACGTGTTGTCTCTGCATTCTCAAGCTGCTGCTCGTACTTTTTTAGCTCCATCTGGGCCAGGTGCAGTTCTGTTTCCTTTGCCAGTACTCTCTGTTTCGAAATATAAAAATATTAAATCATTATTTTTAAACTACCAAAAAGGCATCTTTTGATGAAAAAAAGCAACTAATTATTATGATCAGCAAGCAGAATCTAAAATCATGAAAATACCCAACATGCCAGTTCTTGTGTAAATTTGAGGACTGGCCTTATTGTACATTTGACAGCAATAAAACAAAATAAATACATCATCCCCGCAATTAGTATGTCTTTTAACAATTTTCATTGTTTAAATCAATTGTTTTTGATACTGAAAAGCAGGACAGCAGTAGGATCCATACAAGGGTTAATCTCCATCACTGCAATATGGGGCCATGCACGAGCAAATAACAGACCAAGAGTCTGGGCATCCACAGTATGGGAGATATGGAAAGAACATAAGTCGTGTATTTTTCAGAGAGAGCAGAGCCCAGCTAACAGAATACAAGATCAGATACAACTTGGGTTAGAGAGGTGGAGATTAGCATATGACAAATAGGGCTTAGAACATCTAATGCGCTGTGTAATTTATATTAGCTTAGCTATGTGTGCATTGTTTTGCTTTACAAATTTACTTTAGCTTATCTTACTTTTCATTATCCTGTAAAAACTCTTCTTCTTTTTCATTAACATAAATTCATAGTAGGCCCTTTGCCTACTACTACTAAAAAAAAAATACTGAAAAACAGACAACACAGATTCCAGAAATACGAGTTATACCTGATATATTTAAATTATTTACAGATTAAAATAGTAATAAAGCATGCATATGTACCATTCAAGTGATGAGCAGTACGTGACAACATTCCAAACAGATCATCCTACTGATACATAATAATAGTCTGTGTACTTCTAAACAATTTAATCTACTTTCACCCTACCTAGCTACCACTTTGATTACCATTTGGTGCCCTCATCTAGTCAATTGAATGCCGGAAGCAAATCAACTTAAAGATAAGTCAGTGATGATTCCATTTCTATTGAACCCACAAATCAAATGGCAAACACAATGATAATCCACTTAACGTTACTAGTTCAGCACCAATGAAATACCCTTCAAATATTTTTGTACTAGGTTATTTCCCATTTATTTTCTACTAGGATGGTTTTTCCTAAAATACCTACAGTACTTGCTTTAAAAAAAATTCAAACTCCAAAAGCCTAAAAACATCAATTCTTTGACTGCTTGTGCACAAGTAATCCCCTTTGATATTTTAACAACATTATATAACTTCCCATGAACATTATCTATTTTACTTCTTTACTAAAAGTAAAGAAATTGCTTTAAGAAATTCCATCCTAATCTCAGGGTAAGATATCTCCCAAAACATCTGAACAGGAATAATTTGGAAAGGAAACATTCAATCAAAAGGAAAGAAAGAACTAAAAGATATAAACAATAAACCTCAGTCTGGGGAGCCTTGGACTTTTTGACAGCAGATGAGCGGTCGGATGAAATAACCTCACCAAAGAGGCTAACAGCAGCTTTCACCGATGCAAAAGGTGCACGTGTGTCAATCTCTCCCACCTCAGCTCGTGGTGACTCCCCTGGAGCTGGTGGTGTTGATGGACGCACTTTGGTTCCCATTTTACACCCACCTCTCACGTTTCTTCCGTATATAATTACTACTAAAAAAACTTGTGTTCA
>CAXKVV010000924.1:0-26713 GCA_964058805.1 Schoenoplectus triqueter | reverse complement strand
AGTGAGAAATGAGATTGAAATTGATAGTGCTTGTACTTGTCAGTATGTTTTGCAGTATGTTAGTACTTTATTAGTATATGAGAAATTGTTTGAAACTTATAATTTGGTATGAGATCAGGGTTGAATCTTGAAACCCCAGAGGATATTATTTGTCCAAGTGACACTCAATTACATGGTGTTAATGTATCAGAGTCTGAACAATCCACAAAAAAGAAGAAAGTGCGGGGGTACATACTCTGATGTGTGGAAATATTTCAAAAAATATCCAATAGGAGATGATGGTTATTATGAGACTTTGTGTAATTATTATGGAAAATATTTTAAGCAAGAAAATCAAAGGAGCACTAGCTCTTTGAAATATCACATTAAAAATGGTTGCAAGAAAATTCTATGGGATAAGAGACATAATAGATTGATGCCTTACAAAAGATGTTGCAAGCTGGCAATACAACAGGTAATTTTTCAAAATATAGAATTTCACCTTCATATTGCAATTGTTGTTGTCAGTATATAGTACTTAATTATTTTTTTTCATATATTTTTTATAGGTGGACCAAATCCTGTTGTTTGCGTGTTTGATCCCGTCAAATGCAGAAAATGTTTTGCAAAGATGTAGTTTATATGATTTATTTGGCAAGCTAGATTATAGATTTAGTTTCACAAGTGATTTATGGATAAATAAAGGAAAAAATAGGGGTTTCATGACCCTAACATGACATTATATTGATGATAGTTGAAATTTGAGAAAAATAATTATCAACTTTACCTCTTTACTATCTCTACACACTGGTTTGAACATAGCTCAAGCCATTTATGATAAGTTGGTGTTGTGAAATTTGGACAAAAAGACATTCTGCCTTGTACTTGATAATTTATCTGCCAATAATGCTTGCATTAAAGAATTATTCAATACATCTTTAAAAATTAAACTTCCAGTAAATAGTTCAATCTTTCATCAAATGTGTGGTTGCCATATCTTGAATCTAATTGTTCAAGATGGACTTAGTGTATTATGTGATGAGATAAACAATATTCATAAAGTGATGAAGTACATTCATCATTCACAACAAAGAATGGAGAAATTTAGACTAGCAACAACACAAATATTCAATCACACTTTTAGGTTAAATTAATGTAATCATTTTTTAGTTTTTTTTAATTTAATCATATTTTTGTTACTTTTCAAGTTAATGCTCCAAACAAACAACATGTTTGGGATGTCCAAACACGTTGGAACTCTACATATTTAATGTTAAAGTTAGCCTTGCATCTCCAAGAAGCAATTAATAGATATAATGCTCTTGATAAAAGGTACAAACTCAACACAAGTGAACAAAAAAAGGAGAAAGTAAAAGAACTTGTAGTGTGTTTGAAAGTATTTTATGATGCTACACTGAAGTTGAGTGACACTAAGTATCTAACATTGAATCTGTTCTTCTCTGAGTTCTGTGAAGTTTATTTGAGTATTAAAAAATGGGTAGTAGTTCATATCCCTTTATTGTCAAGATGAGTATAAAAATATTTGCTAAGTGAGATAAGTATTGGAGTAGTGAGAATACTCTATTGTTAATTACTTGTGTTCTTGATCCTAGATACAAGCTAGTTGTTGTTGAGTACTACATTCAATAAATGTATGCCAATGAATATGCTTGGTTTATAGCCAACTTGAAGAATTACATTAATGAGTTGTTCCAAAAGTATGCGGAATCACACTCAAAGTTGGTACATAACCAACTCGGCAGCTCAACACAACACTTGAGGTATAACACTAAACATAAATTTAAATTTATCTAATATGAACTACAATTAAGTAGTGTTAGCAGTGCCAATTAAGTAGTGCCAGTGACAATATGTGTTTATTTAATAGGTATGACTCTAGTGTCAGTGATACAAGGGCTGATTTGAAAGATTTCATATGTGTTAAGAAGATCTCTGAACCCATAAAATCAGAGCTAGATGAGTATCTAGCTGATGCACTTGATAAAGCCAGCTTGGATGATGATTTTGATATCCTAGCATAGTGGAAATTAAAGGCCCCAACATATCTCATTCTTGCTCGATTAACCCGGGACATCCTAGCTGTCCCAATTTCCACAGTGACATCTAAATCTACATTCAATACCAGTGGTAGGACACTAAAACAGTTAGGAACTTTCTAGATGATGAAAGTATTGAAGCTCTTGTATGTGCTCAGAATTGGTTGCGTGCTGCAATTACTGGTATTTGTTCTGTTTGTTCTTGCTCTTTGCTCTTACTGACTTTTTATTTGTATGTGTTCTGTGCTAGCAAATGATGGAGAATTTGATGGTACATTATGACCCAGTGATGATGAGGCACTGAGTGATGGTGTATATGGCAGTGGAACATGAAATTATATGTCAGTGTAACTCTTTCTATGGTTTTATTGGCTTGTTGTTTTGCTAACTTGTTATTTGTTACTTGGTTTGATTGTTAGTTGTTAGTTTGTTTGCCTTGTTAGTTATTGCCTTGCTGGCTTGTTGCCTTGTAGTTGACTAGTTGTAGCTTGAAGTCAGTTACTATTTGGCTCCCTGGATCTCAAACGGTGACTTTCGATGATGTTAGAGGTTTTACATGTTTGCATATTTAGCCTTTGGTTGAGATTGTTATATGGCTAAGAAAAGAGTTTGAGATCTGGGTTGCTGGTATTTGACTCCTTGTTTCAGTCAGTTACTTGGTAATATGGCTTAGATAGTTAGATTGGTATATGGCCGAAAAAAGAGTTTGAGATCATTGTTATTTGATTTCCTATTTCACAGTGTGTGCTTTTATGGTTGTAATATGTAAGTTTTTCAGTTGATGAATCATTATAAATTTGGACTGGCAGTAATATGAAACTGTAATATTTTAATTTTTGAATCATTGGTATTATGTAATTTTTGGGATGGTAGCAATATGAGATCACTGGTATTATGTATTTTTTTTTATGATTTTTAGCAATATTTGTTCTAATTGAAATCGTTCAAAACTAGTTTGTTAAACGATCAAAAATTTTTGATCGTTTTGCACATTTCAATTGTTTTGTTGAACGCAACGATCAACATAACGATATAGTGTTTTGTTTATAATACGAAACAGTTAATGTAAAAAAAAAATTCAATTATTCCCCTTAATGAAACGATTAATGCAAGTGATCACTTCCGTGATCGTTTTAAAAATTAGACAACCCTAATTAGAACACAGCAACCATGGAAACTGTGCGCTTTACTCGCCTAACTTTTAGTATAATTATTGATCAATTTCTTAAAGAAGAAAAAGAAATGCATATTCCCACATGAGGGACTTGATTGTTTTTAGTTGGGTCCAAAGAGGTGTTTCCATCACTATGCCAAATTCGTTCCTTAGCTCCATTAACTGTATTAAACATATAACTATAGTTCATTTCTAGTTGCTAAATTATTAGTTTGTTGAGTATTTAAATATTAATTGCAATCTGCGTGCTCAATTTAATATGCCTTCAACATCTAGATTGCATGTACTCATGAAATTGAAAGAACACTTGTAACTGTATTATATTTATCGGAATATATAACGACGGAGTTGATTACTGTTAGCGGTTCCACACATATATAAGACAAGGGTAAGCAGCAATTATATCATATGACATTTAAACGGCAGAAAACTATTAATAAAAAAGAGATAAAGATGCATGTTGGCATTGCGCTAGATGGTCGAAAGATCAAACAAGACAAGTCAACAACTCGTGCCTTTTTTAGTTTTCGACTTGAAGAATCAAATACCAAATTTCTTCATGTGCTCTTTTCGTTATTTTTTTTTGGGCAAAAGTGCTACAAGTCCCTTCCTTCCGGCTATATATTCATTTACATTACGTGGGGATAGTTTTAACTTTCAAAAATTGATATAGGTTATAGAAACAATATTTCAAAAGAGCGGATACGGAATGATATCTATGTGATTAAATTTAAGTTTAGTTGGGGAAATAACAGTTCGATAATATTAAAATTCAAGCAGTAATTTCGCTCCAAAATTTTGATAATCATGTGGAAAAAAAAATCAGATTTGAGAATCCGACAGATACTCATCAAACTCAATGTTGATCCGACACATCGGTTAATCGTAGGAGCGTTAACGGATCAGAATGGGTGGGATTAAGATCGGTTATCATTATTTTATTAACCTCAATTGATCTAATCCAATTCATTTACAATTAGATTAATATTTTTTAAGCCGATCCGAAAAGAATAAAATAAATAAGTATATATTAATTATTTTTATATATTTTTAAATAATTTAATATTAATTAATATATAATTAATCTTAATTTATATATATAATTTTTTATAACATTATATCAGAAAATAAATTCAAAATATATAATTAAACGGGTTGATTTGAGTTGATCGTACTTGATGCAATCTACAACTGTTTAAAAAATCTTGATCCATATCCATCCATTTATTTTTGAATCATTTCAAGTTAAATCGGATCGGATCAAGTTTTAACACCCTAGTTAATCCCTAAGATTAATTAATCTTTTTTTCTAGTGCTCAAACCAACAAATTGGACCTATATAGTTTTAAATAATTATTAAAATAGAAAAGTAAAATATTGTAAATGTTACAACGTTAATTGATTTAATGATTCTCACATAAATCAAGGTCTCTTAATGAGTAATGAGTTGAGTCTGATGTTCCTAATGACACGTGAAGTTCATCGGAATGAAAACCACACTTCTAATTTCAAGACCACCAAATGGCTGACGAAACGTTTTAGTTGTTATCCTGACATTGTCACACGAGGCAGTCATGGGAGAGTGATGAGGCTTTCTTTTCTGTTTCCTCTTTTTAAATTTCTTTTCGCGAAATCCAGGCGGCTATATGTATTATATATTTTTTCTGTCAAAATTAAATACAAGTTTCCAGCAAATAATATCAATGTGTGAATGATATCGTAATTGGTTGGGCCGTATTTGCACCAAGGTGGATAAGAATAAGAGTGTCAAAATTTAATCCGAGTCAATGGATTAATTTAATTTGATCCGAAATATTTTGTAATGAATGAGTCGGATATAAATTTAGATTTTTCGAACCATCAAGGGTCGGATCGGTTACGGATCGACCCAGCTCATCTGATTTATTTATTTTATGTTTTAACATAAATTAAAACTTAAATATAGACTAATTAAAATTAATTATATATTAATTAATATTAAATTATTTAAAATATATAAAATAGTTAATAAATACTATTTTTTTTCAGTCCAGTCGGAGTGACTTGTAAATCAGATACTTTATTTTAAGAGATATAAAACGATTCATTGTTCATCCGACAAGATCTGTTTTGTACAGTTAAATAGTGGATCTTCCACGTTTTAAACTGAGAAAAATGGTGATTCTTCCACGTTTTAAACAGAAGAAATCGCCAGTCCTGCACTGGACTAAGTTTCTGGGTGATAGTTAATAACTTAATCAATAACCCTTTTATAAATTTCTCCTTAATAATAAAACAATCATATTTAACTTTCCATGATATAAATATTTACATATTAACCTTAAACATCCTAAAAATTTCAAAATGTTCTCTAAAACATAAAAAACTTCCCGCCCCTCTTATCTTTCTCTCTCATATTCCTCTCACGTCTTTTTTTTTTCAATGTAGCAATTGATATGGGTCATGTCTGATTCATGTTAGGTTGTCAGTTCAGTTAAGACTTCGGGCAATCGTTCACATCAAATCAGTTAAAATTGTTAAGGTTCGAATCGGTTCGATTGAGCGGTTAGAATATTTAAATAGTATAATATTTAATATATGACTTAGTACTAATAGTTATGAGTCACGTTTATTTATAAATAATTAACTAAATGATGTATTTGAAGAGTGCATCTGAAGAGTGTAGTTGTATTTTGATGGAAAATTCAGATGTTCCAATTCGCTGTATTAGATCCTGGGGTTACCTCAGATTTATAAAAAGACTCATGTTCTGTAGTTCTAGATACTTATAACAATTTCATCCACTAAAGATAAATAGAAAAAAAAAAGCAGAGCAGAAAGAAAAACGTCCAATTAAACCATCATCATATTTGAAAAAAATCTTTTAAGATTAGTACTTCCGCTTCCACTATTTTCTGTTTCAAGATGTTTGCTCTTCATAACTATGAGTTTTAATTTATATTTTATTATTTTATATGATCTACGTATTCTTGAGCTTTAATTTTAATAATAAAATATATTATGTTTATTCATATTTTATTATATTTGATATCAGAGCCAAATATATTTTCATATAAAATACAATATTATAATTTTCATATTCAATTTCTAATGTAAAATGTGTGTGTATGCATGTTGGAGTTTTTTATCAACTTATTTTACTTATTTGTGTATAAATTAGAGATGACTATGAACTAGCTTTAGCCATGCACATATGCCAACAAGCACATAGGTACTTTTTTCTCATACATCTTGATTGAATATAACTTAAAAGTATAATTTCTTGATTCAAATCTCATCAAAACTCTTTATTCAGAAAATTAATCTAAGAGACTATAACTGAGTAGGACATAATTTTTACTGTAGGGTTTGTATAGAATACCATTTTATTTTTAGGGATATAATTCTTTCCAACTAGTACCTCTTTTACGTTATAATTATGAATTCTATTTTTTTGATATAATTTTTTTAATTTGGTACTTCTTTTATGCTATAATCTTGATTCATATTATATTTTATTTACCCAAAATTCGTTATAAATTTTGTATATCAATTTACTTTTAATATTTAATTATTATCAATTTTATAAATTAAAAAAATATATTAAAAGAAAATATATTTTATATTATATTTGTATTATTATTATATTTTATGTTTAATAAATTATTATTGTCAATTTTACCAACATTAATTGTTAGTATAGTTTACTTAATATTTTTATGTCCTATAGTTCATTTTATTTCTACCCAACGGTGGTATAAATTGATTTTATTTATGGATTAATTATTATGTTAGAACTAAAATATTATTAGTTATTTTTTATTTATTTTAGATTGATTAAGTATTATCCCTTTATAGTTGATCTAATTTTATTTTACTTTGTGAATATTTAGTTGATAATTATAAACATTTTATTTTCTTGAATTTAATGTAGCATTGAATAATGTTAGTGTTCAAATTTATAGAATAATATCATTGAAAAGAATCATTGCCTCAGTTTCAATAAAAAAACTCATGTTCTATAGTTCCTGATACTTACTCATAACTATTTCGTCCATTAAAGACAAACAGAAAAAAGAGCAGAGTAGAAAGAAAAATATATAATTAAGCCATCATCATGTCTGAAAATTAGTACTTCCGCTTCCACTAGTTTTTGTTTCAGCTATCTTCTACTTTAAGATGTCCGCTCTTCAAAACTATGAGTTCTAATTTATATTTTATTATTTTATATAATTTACATATTTTTGGGTTTTAATTTTAATAATAAAATATATTATATTTATTCGTATTTTATTACATGGGCATGTTTGAATCATATTAACTTAGAACATGGATTTCAAAATATTCAAATTAACATTCAACTTTTATCAATACAGGTTTCATGTCATCTTAAGTTCGATTGATCAAGTTTGAGGCAATTTGACTTTGAAAAAATTATCACGTCAAGTCGATTAGTTTTTTAGGTTCGGTCAGAAATTTTTATCTTCTATATTTCTGCATGCAATTAAATATGAAATTTAATTGGAGTGAACATGGAGAACTTCTTTTAATTAGAATGGAGATACATTCATGATTTAGTTGGAGAGTTATCATGTTTATGAAGGATAAATATAACATTTGCAATTTTGAAGGCCAGATACGTAATCTTACATTTTTGGAAGAAGAAATATAATAATTTTCTGTTTTTAAAATGAATAAATATGAAATTCGTAACATTGAATGGGCATATATGTAATCATATTATAAAATGTTAAATATTGGAGTTTTATATTTCGACAAGCTACAAGTGATTATGAAGTTTACACAGGATAATGCATTATTTCAAATTGAAAAAGATACATCCATGATCCATCCATACAAAATTTTACGAAATTTCACCGAAAGTTTACGTCAAATCTAGCTCGGCCCAACTTGTTTAGGTCCGACTATTCATTACATACTCTTTGTTTTCGTTGTAATTTTTAATTATACTTTTAAAAAGATCATAATTAGAAGGATTGATATGATCAATATTGATATTGTAATCGACGTCAAATTATTATTCTGGCTAAATTAGTTTTGTTTCATATTAATAATTTTATTATGCAGTTACTTTATTCAACATAGATACTAATAACATAAATAATAACTCATTTAATTTGAAAATAAAATATTGTACAAATTAGTTGACTAATCGAAGTCATTAATAAAAAAAATAACTTTGTTAATTTAAAAAATATATCTATCATCTTTAAATTATGATTTGTTTATCTCAATAAATTCTTAATATAAAAATTATGGGTATGAAATTTTTAATTTTTTGAGTTTCATAAGTATTTAATGCATATTTTTAAGATGATATAAAGTAATAGTAAAATATTGAAATCTTTACATATGAAAATAGCTCACTTCCAAAAATTCAAAATAAGTATTTAGAAAACTATAAAATATTTTTTTTTGTATTTTATAATATGTTAATATAAAAAATTATGGAACTTTATAAATCAAAACTTAGAAATTATTAATTAAGTAATTTTTTTGAGATGAGAGCATGACAAGGTTTTGTGCTCATAACACTCAAAAAAAAAAAAACTTAGAAAACTCAAAATATCCTAAATTTTTGTACCCATAAGATTTTAATATGAAAAAAATTAATGAGAGTGATAAATCAAAATTTAAAAATCATTTGATATATATTTTTAGCTAAAATCACGTAGGGGTTCAATGCTCCTTTAGTTTTACTCATTAGTCCAAACAATATTTTGCCTCCAGCTTTGTTTATTATATTATTTATTTTTATATACAAATATATTGTATATAACTATATTTAATTTTTACAAAGTAATGCATCATCGCATGCAACATATATATCTCATCATCATGTATTATTATAAGCTTCTATTATGCACAAGGGCAAACTTTGTCCGTTCGTGTGTCCTATTGGAAAACGCACAGTGGAGAAAATAATGGGAGTTGTATGTATCACAGGGCCAGGTATATAGAGAGAGTGCACCCACAGTGTTAAATTAGGTGGCCAGTGTACGAAGAAAATATGTTCTTGTCGTGTTTAGATTGGTGGTGGTTGCCACAGCCACATCTTACTTTAAGAGGTGAGAGAGAGATATTATGTCTCGCATCTCCGATCGGAATCGTTTTCTGCCATTAATATCAAGTGGCATCTTCTGCTATATTTTTCAAAAAAAGAGAAATACAGATATTAGAGATGCATAATACATTGATTGGGGTTGCTGAGAATTTGTATCGTCTGCAGCGCGGTTTGGAGACCGTTCGATCGCGTGGAGATTTGTGTTTCATCTATCGCAAAGTGACCCTCTGTGAATTCAATGACGTGCGCGCGTGCTGCCCTCGTACAACGCAGCAGCTAATACGGATCCGAGTTGTCTCGCATCTCCGATCGGAGTCGTTTTCTTTTCTTTTTTATAATTAATTTTTCATTAATTGTATTTTTTTGAGGTAATTGGTTTAGCATTTTTAATTTAAATTAATTTCATTTCACTGGGGCCAATTCTTTAACTCACGTCTATTTTGATACTGATCGTTTCAATTAGATCCGCCCATAGTTTTTTAATTAGTACCGAGGGTCTTTTCGCATTGATTTTTCCGTCCTAGTCGAGTCTGATGTGTGGGGGTCTACAGGCAGATAAAAAAATATATCTGATGTAGGCTGAATTACGAGCTTCAGTTAATTTTGAATTAATTATGGTTCTGATTTAATATGAGAGACATGGAGAGAGACGCCGAATTCAGATCCGCACATTTGCGATACCAGAATATTCTTCAAGTATAGAACAAAGGACTTTTTTTAAGTATAGAGCAAAGGAGGAAAAAAATGTATCAAAAATACGGAAGGCTTGATATGGCATCTAATATTGTGATAAATTTACAAACGAGTCATTGCGCTTCAACTTTAATTACTTTTACAATTGTAGTTAGGGGTGTCCATGGTTGGGTTGGGTTGGATCGGATCATTATTATTTTATTATTTTTTTCGATCTAATTCGACCTGAATCAAAAAATAAATAATTATTATTTATTTTTATATATTTTAAAAATATAATACTAATTAATATATAATTTATCTCCATTAGTGTATATATAAATTTTAATTACTGTTAAATCATAAAATAAAATAAAAAACAATTAAATGTGTTGAGACATGTTGACCTGTATCCGATCTGATCCATGACGGGTCAAAATTTTTTGATCCATACCTAATTTATTTATTCTTGGATCATTTTCGATCAAGTCGGATCAAGTTCTGACACCCCTAATTATAGTGAATATTTAAATTAAAATTTAATCACATTTATAGGATTAAAAATAATGTCTTGAGCACCAACCTCTCATGTGCTCCTAACTAAAAAAAAATACGCTTAAACATTTTCAAATTATAATTTATGTCATTTGAAACTTTTTGTATCAAAATATTGCATAATACAAAAAATTTCAATATATATATATATATTAAGATGACTTAGAAATAATAATATAATTATGAATATTTGTGTATGAAAATAAATACTAAAAAAACTTTAAATCCAATGAGTTTTTGACGTAAAATATTTACTAAATTGAAATAAATCAAAATATTTTTATATAAAAATTTATTGAATTAACATAAATTAAAATTTAGATTATTAAAATATATATTTTTTTAGTTAGAAACACGAAAGGAGTTGAAACTTCTAGGAGCATAATAATACTGTATCATATCTTAAATTTAGAGTTAGACCATGAAAATATCTACACTTCAGTCAATATGCACTTGCATCAAAATAATACTTTATCATATCTAAAATTTTGATTTATGATGCTAAAATAAATTCTTTATATAAAAAACTCATCAGATACAAAAATTTTATTTTAAAGTTTTTATCTATTTTTTTTTTCTAAATTGCTCTAAAATATTAATATTTTGTATATGAAAATAGGTCATTTTAAAAATCTGAAATATATTCTTAAAAAATCTAAAATCATAAAAAAATTATATTTCATATGATTTTGATGTAAAGAATTGGCTAATTCCTCTATGGATTAAAATTTTCAATAGTTGCATTTTTTATGTAGATATCAATCTAATATCAACATCAAATTTAGTTAAAGTTTTGTTCCATAAAAGAATCACTGTAGAGAATTTATTGTGCATTATAAACTGAAGTCGTGAAGATGATAAAGTATACTTTTGTATATCTCATCGAAGGTTCAAATGTTTTTGTAGTTTATATGTCTTGTAAAACTAGAGTTCTTATAAACATCTTTTAGAATTATGTTACCAAATAATTTATTTATGTCAAAATATTATGGAATAATATTTTTTATTATTTTTAGAATTTTCAAACTATATGTTTCAATTTTTTTTAAGATGGCTCAATTACAATAAAATGATAAATATTTACATATAGAAATAGGTCAATTTTAAAAAAAATCCAACCAAATACTTAGAAAACTCTAAAATAGAAAATTTATATATCCTCTTATTGTTCCTAACAACACTCTAGTTTTACTATTCAATATTTATATATTATTTCCGTTAACAAACAAAAGTGAAGTTCGATAATTTCTTTATTTGGTCACTGGTAGGGGTGTCATTGGATCGGGTCGGGTCGGATTGATTCGAACCCTATCCGACCCGATTCGGATCAAAAAAATTAAAATCATAGCCGATTCATTTATTTTCCGGTCTTGTCGAGTCGGGTCGGTTCAAGAATTGACACCTCTAGTCACCGGTATGATCAAACCTTGAACTGTAGACTGAAAAATAAACTAACTATTATGTTTTGTTTTCATGAGTGTAAAAAAACTATAAGAATATATATGGGAAGGGATCACTTGACAATGGTTATCTTGACAATGAATCTTGAAATAAATATGAAAAAATCTTAAAAATAAAAACCTTATATTTATGTTCTTATACTTATAGATTGATGGTGATTCAAATTTTATGTAATTTTATTATAGTTTGATAGTCAATCAAATATCATTAAACTGGAACGATTACAAAGTGCATAATATTTTGATGGTTATTGATGGACTAGCAAACAATAATGAAATTACATAAAATTTTAATCACCATCAATCTATGAGTAGGAAAAAAATATCTATATGGTTTTTTATTTTTAAGATTTTTTTCATATTTATTTGGAGATCGATTATCAAGATTGTCAAGATAATCCACCGTCAAGGGATCCCTTCCCTATATATATATATATATATAGAGAGAGAGAGAGAGAGAGTAAAAATACCGTGAACTTAACTCAAAAAGTATATCCAATTATCTCCAAATTTTAATTTATCATGATCATCAAATTCTTTATATAAAAATATTGTGGGATGCAAAAAATTAGAGTGTTTTGAGCTTCTTAAATCATTATTTTTATTTTTTTTAAAATGAGATCTAAAAATAATAATAATATATTCAATCTTTCAACATCATTTTAAAAAAATAAAATGGTGACTTAAAAAGCTCAAAACACTCCAAATTTTTGCATCCCACAATATTTTCATATAAAGAATTTAATGAGCATGAAAAATTAAAATTTGAAGATAATTTGGTATACTTTTTGAGATAAGCACATGAAAGGCCTCCATGAGTTTAAGCTCACGGTATCTTTACTATATATATATATATATAGAGAGAGAGAGAGAGAGAGAGAGAGAGTCTGTTTATTGTGCTTCTAGTAGCACTTCGGCCAAAATCAATTTTAATTTTAATTTTCATGCTCAAATATATAATTTAAATAGGTCAATAAAATCTTTATATCATAATTTTATAGCATACTAATTTTTTATCGTGTTTGGAATTAATTTACTATACTTAATGATTTTTAAAAGATGGCCCTAAAATAATAGAAAATTAATAAAATTTGTATGTCAAAAATGCTTACTTTCTAAAAATCATTAAGTATAGTAAACCAACTCCAAACACAATAAAAAATAGTATTGTACAATATTATGATATAAAGATTTGATTGAACTACTTAAATTAAAATTTTGAGCATGAATAATTAAAATTTAGTCTGATAGCATTTCGGTCAAAGTGCTACTAGAAGCACAATAGATAAACTATATCTATCTATCTATCTCCCTCTCTCTCTCTCTCTCTATATATATATATATATATATATATAGAGAGAGAGAGAGAGAGAGAGAGTTAGACTATTATGAAAACGTTTGCATTTCGACCCAAGTACATACGTCTCAAATTTTATCGTAACACGTCCGAAATTCAAAATTATCATTCTCATTAAATTATTCATATCAAAATATTAAGAGATATAAAAAATTGGGGTATTTCGATTTTTCTAAGTATTTATTTTGGATTTTTGAAAATCAACACTAAAATATTAATAAAATATTGAATTATTGTTGATGATTTTTAAAAATCCAAAACAAATACTTAGAAAACTCAAAATACCCCAATTTTTATATTCTCTAATATTTTAATACAAAAAATTTAATTAGAATGATAATTTTGAATTTCGGATGTGTTACGATAAAATTTGAGCCGTATGCACTTGAGCTCGAAATGTAAACGTTTTCACAATTGTCTAACTATATATATATATTATATATATATATATATATATATGAGGCTATGGTGCTTCGCGAATCACAAAACCTCTCGCGCTTCGCGATCGTATCTCGAATTTAAAAGTTCAAACGGCCGATCCAAACCGTTGAAAAATAAATTTTGATCTCCAAAGATAGGTCAATATGAAGATTATGTTCAACAGTTTGGATGGATTGTTTGAACTTTTAAATTTAAGATACGAATGTGCTTCGCAAAGCACCATAGCCTTACTCTCCCCCTCTCTCTCTATATATATATAAAGAGAGAGAGAGATGCATTATGGTGCTTGACAAAGCAAAAAGGAATTATTATTTTGACATGATATTTCATATTCTGATGGCTCAAATTGTCAATTTAAGTTACTCATTAATTTTTTTTATGTTCAAATCTTATGGGATATTAAATTTTATGATTTTTTGAGCTTTCCAGCTACTTTTTAAATTATTTTTAACATAAAAATGACTTATTCCAGGCTATTTTAAAAATAATTTAAAAATAGTTACAAAGCTCAAAAAATAATAAAATTTAATATCTCATAAGATTTTGGCATAAATGATTATTGAGCAAATTAGATTGGCCGTTTAAGCCGTCGGGATATGAAATATCATGCCAAAATAATAACTTTTTTGCTAATTTGCAAAGCACCATAATGTGTGTATATATATAGAGTGAGGCTATGGTGCTTCGCGAAGCACAAAACCTCCCGTGCTTCGCGTCCGTATCTCGAATTTGAAAGTTCATACACCCGATCCAAACCGTTGAACATGATCTTCATATTGAATTATCTTTGGAGATCAAAATTTATATTTTTTTGAATTTTTTTGCTATTTTTTAGATGGGTACAAAATCGCTAGTTTTGGATGATGCAGAAATCGTTAGATCAGCAAATTTTATACTCATTTAAAAAATAGAAAAAAAATTCAAAAAAATATAAAATTTGATCTCCAAAGATATTTCAATATGAAGATCATGTTCAACGGTTTGGATCGAGCGTATGAACTTTCAAATTCGAGATACGGATGCGAAGCACGGGAGGTTTTGTGCTTCGCGAAGCACCATAGCCTCACTCTATATATATATATATATATATATATATATATAGAATTAGGCTATGGTGCTTTGCAAAGTACAAAAGCGTTGTGTGCTTTGCGTTCTATTTTTAATTTTAAATAAAAAATGAACGATCCAAATTGCTCAATCTAATCACCATATCAAAATATATTAGTAAATCAAATTTTATATTTTTTGGAAATTTATTTGCTATTTTTTTGATAGGGGGAAAACCATCATTTTTGGATGAACCAGAATTCTCAGATCAAGTCATTTTTCTCCTCATCAGAAAAAATAGCAAAAGAATTCTGAAAAATGTAAAATTTGGTTTACTAATAGATTTTTATATGAAGATTATATTGAATGGTTCGGATCGATTATTTTTGACTTGAAATTAAAAATAGAACGCAAAGCACACAACGCCTTTGTGCTTTGCAAAGCACCATAGTCGGACTCTCTCTCTCTCTCTCTCTATATATATATATATAGAGTTATGCTACGGTTAGTCGCGAAGTACAAATTTTTTTTGTACTTCGCGTCGTATCTCCCATTTTCGAGTTCAAAATACCGATCTAACCGTTCAAAGTGTTCTTCATATTAATATATATTTGGATACCAAATTTTACATTTTTTAGAAATTTTTTTCTATTTTTTTTGAGGATTAGAAAATCATTCTTATTAAAAATCATAAATGCAATGCTTTTTCATCCCCTCAATAAAAATAGAAAAAAATTTCTAAAAAATATAAAATTTTGTCTCCAAATATATTTTAATATGAAGAACACTTTGAACGGTCGGATTGGTATTTTGAAATACAAAAACGTTTTGTACTTCGCGAAGTACAAAAACGTTTTGTACTTCGCGACTAACCGTAGCATATCTCTCTCTCTATATATATGGAAATGCACTGTAATTTGAGTGTGTCTATAATAAATGGCTTTTTTAGATAAAAAGATGGAACCCAAGCCGTTTAAATTTAAATGTCAATAAAAACCCTATTCAAATTTCAAACCTACAAATAACTATAAACAATTAATATTTATATCGTAATATCATAATTGAAATAAATAGACAAAATAAAAAAGAAATAAATTATTGTTAGAAAATTTACCTGGCCAAAAAGTTTTTTCTATAATGGGTTAAGAATAATATAGCACTGTTGGATGTTTCTTGGTATGCATTTTTAGAGAGATATTTTGTAACTATTGTTTCACCACGTCTGTGACTATATCAAGGAAGTTGTTGAGTACTCTTATTCATTTTCAAACAACAATATATTCTTATATTTTGATCTTATAAAGACGGGACACAATTGTTTTAAAGAAATATCTTTTTACTTTGTGTAAAATTTATTTGTGACGCAAAATACCAACGGCCAGCTGAAGGTACAAATAGGCATCTAATAGTTAATAAAAATTATTAACGTTACATTATCTTGATTACTTTCATGACTATTGTCTCATGCTTGCTCAGCAAGCGTCCAATGTACTCGCAATTAACAATGAAAGAATCAATTTTGTTTTTTAATACTCTTAATAGGTACGTGTAACCGGCCCACATGCCTTCTCTTTTCTTTCAATGATGGATGAAATTGTGGTTCATCTTTATTTTTTATGCAACTTCTCCTTTACAATTTTGTAGGATCTTTTGTACGCAAGAAACTTTAACCATATTGCTCGAAATTTATTCACAAATTATTATAAATCCAACGATTTGGACAATTATATCCGAACAATCGCCTAATGAAGTAATTAATGGTACATGTGGGTAAGGATGTGCACATGTCCCGACCGGTATAGAATAATGAATTACCTGATTTATCTATTTTAAGGTCTTATGAACCGATTTTTTAAAATAAGTAACTAAATGACCCTAAAAAATACGAGCAAGATTTCAGAATATAGGAATTAGGAGGTCAACATTTCATTCACCGGTACATAACACATCTTTTCATGTAAAGGTCATATGTTAAAAAATATTATTTTAATAGAGCTGGCAATTACTTCTCCGTTTTTTGACTACCGACCATAGAACGGACGTCCTTTTAATCCCCGCTCGAATAAAAAAAATTAATTATTTGAATGGAAGTGAAAAAGTAAACCTATGGCCGGTGAGTAGAATTTGGCCCTTCTATAATTCAAATTTGATCTCTTATTTTCTTACATATTTAATTTTGAGTAATTGTTTGCTTGATATAAAAATCGGTCTTACGGGCCTCAAATTTTAATAATTCAAATTTGATATCTAATTTAGTCATGTACAATGGGCATCCCAAATTGAAGGAAAGAGAGACGATAAAGAGAAAGGTAGACATACAGCCAGGCCCCTTTAATTTTAAGGCGCGAACAACACTTTATCCTTTGTAGCATCACAGATCATGCATATAAGGGTTGGTTTGGCAGATCAAGGAATAGACTCGGAAGAGTGGTAATTTTAGAAGAGTGATATAGAATAATGTATTTTTGCAAGAATGATATTCTTTACTATTCGGAAGAGCGAAAATATCATTTGGCCGTTTTTAATTAAAATAGTTAAAATATGAATAATTATGATACTAACAATAATGATGATGATGATGATAATAATAAATTAATAATCATAATCATAATATAATAATATAATAATAAAAATATAATCATAATAAAAATCATAATAATATAATAATATATCATCATAATTCTAATAAAATAATCATAATATAATAATACATTACAATATAATCCAATAATAAAAAAAATAATAATCATAATCATAATATAATAATAATATAATTATAATCATTATCATAATTATAATTTAATAATAATAATGATAATACTAAATAATTATAAACATAATAAAAAAATTATAATATAATCATAGCTATAATCATATTCATAATAATATAATATAATATAATATAATATAATATAATATAATATAATATAATATAATATAATAATAATAAAATAATAATAGTAAGTAATATTAATCATAGTCATAATCATAAAAATATAATAATAATAAAATTATAATCATAATCATAATAATATAATATAATAATAATAAATGATCATAATTATAATAATATAATAATAATAATAAATAATCATAATCATAATCATATAACAATATAATTATATTTATAATAAGAATATAATAATACAATATTAAAATAATAATTATTATAAATGATAATAATAATCATAATATAATAATAATAAATAATTATAATCATAATAATATAATATTATATTATAATAATAAAATAATAAAAATAAGTAATAATAATGGTAGTCATAATCATAATAATAAATAATCATAATTATAATAATTTCATAATAATAATAAATAATCATAATCATAATAATAAAATAATAATATAATCATATTATAATCATAATATAATAATATAATACTAAAATCATAATTATTATAATATAATAATAAATAAATAAATATATAAATATATAAATAATCATCATAATATTAATATAATAATAAATCATAATCATAATAATAATGTAATAATAAATCATAATCATAATAATAATTATAATCATAATATTATGATATAATAAAATATAATCAAACAATAAATGTTATTCTGACGTGAGCTAATCCAGTATATCATCCAAGTTAGTCAGAGGCAAAAGGCGCAATCAAGGCACAAATGGTTGAAATCATTTGAGGCACAAAGTGCGGGTTTAAGTAATCTGAGGCGCATAATTATATTTTATATAATTATTATAATAAAATGTTTGATAAAAATGAAATTGACATAGAAATGCATTATCATTAAATTTATTTTTTATTTTTAAATAATATATAATATCTTAGAATACAAAAAGAAATAAAATACTTGAATTTCATTTCAAATAAAACAAAATTATGCAAATAAAAGTTTGCATTGTAATTTAATATTCTAAATATTTAATACTAAAATCTCAATAGTACATAACTAAACTTCGATTATATTTGACTACAACTGTTATAAAATATAAATATATCGATGATATACAAAGTAACATTAAAATATGTATACATAAACATTATTACTCATCATCTCATCAAATTTCTAAATAAAATAAAGTTAATTTATTTACATGCTATAATGATTAATTTGATTATTAATTTATTATTTAATTTTTATTTTTAAGATGGTATATTATGGTAATTCAGAAATTTTTAATCTAAAAGGTACATAATATTTGTAACAAGATATGAAAGAATTTTTAATATTATTTCTTTTTATTTTTCATTTTTTTGTTTTATTGTCATCTCTATTAGCATTTCATCAAAATTATATTTTGAAGGTATATAAATTTTAAATCAAAAAGTCTAAATATTTTAAAGTCATATTAAATTTAAATATTATAATAAATTAAATTTGGATGTAAAAAAATTCATTAGGAGCGCGCCTCCTTCCTTCTCTCACTTTTTGCACATCAACAAAAAAAGCATAAAAACTCGTGCTTTTGTAAGTGAAGATTGCTTTTGCCCCTCGCTTTTGTGCTTAACCGAGCGTTTTTTGCACCTTTGACTGCACTGACACTACCTATAACTTGGTATACCATATTAGTCTAAAATTCATTTGAAAAATTAATTCGTCGGAATAGTTATTCTATTTTAACTTTTTATTATTCCACCATGTGCCAAATGTACCCAAAAGTAATGAGGAAAGATCATTTAACAATAGCTATTTTAATAATTTTCATAATGAAATTTTAAATAATATTTAACAAAATCTTAAAAATAGAAAAAAAATATAGGTGTGTTCTTGAACTTATAGAGTGATATTATTTTAAATTTTATGTAATTTATTTTTTAATAGTCTATAAAAAATATTAAATTAAAACCGTTATAAATTGTATAAACTTTTTGATATTTTTAATGAATTATCAAACAATAATGAAATTATATAAAATTTAAAACACTACAAGAAATAAATTTTATAATAAATTTTTAATATATTTGAATTTATATAAAATTATATTGTCCAAATTACCCATTGTAAAGTGATTATCCCTCCCCTCAAGCAATATGGAACGAAACAGGTATGTCATAATATTTTTATTGGGAGAGACTGCTGGGTTGAGATATAGATATAGATAAGGGTGGGCAAACGGATTGGTTTAATTGGTTTTGAACTGAATCATTAAATTTTAGATTATTAAGTTCGGTTTTTCAGTTTAAAAATTTCGGTTCGGTTGAAAATTTTAGCAAATTCATTTTTTAATCTTTGGTTCAGTTTTGATTTTTCTAAATCGGATAAACTGAATAAATCAAATACTCCAAAATTTATCAAATAATTTTATTTTACTTGATATATATAAGAATTATATCAAAGATAATTCGATATATTTATTTTCTGTAAGTTTTATTTAATTATTTCTTTTATATTTTAAACTATTTATTTGTTCTATCAATTTTTATAACTTTTGATATTTTTATTTCTCTTTATATATTATAATTTCGGTTTATTCAGTTGATATTTTTAAAAGTTTAATTCGATTCATAATTTGACAAACCAAAAAAAAATTCGGACACATATAATTATTTCGATTTGAACCGAACCGACCGTTTGCACACCCCTAGACATAGCTATTTATCTATAGTAATTTACAGTTAGATTATTTAATTAGATTGCCATTTTTATTTAGAAAAAAAATACATGAAAGGGAATGTCACTTTCTGAACCGATTTGAATTGGTCGAATCATCAATTCTATTTGATCCAGGTAAAAAAAAAATCCAATGGTTAAATGAGCTTGGCACGGTTTAAGATTTTTTTTATCTGACTTGATTCGGGTCGATCCATTATAGCTATATAATAATTTTAATATTCTACTATATAAAAAAATTAATTCACAAATATATCTAAAAATTGAATAAAAGTGTTTGCAACCAATATTGATACATTATCACTATGAAAGATAATTGTGTTTTTCTCAAAAAATAAATAAATTATAACTCCTAGTTCTTTAATAAATATTGTTCCCTTTCTTGACTTATCATATGCAATTAAAAAATAATGTAGCAAATAATATTTTGAAAATTTTACTAAATTGTCTATTACAAATTAGCAACTAATGCAAAGAAAATCTGCAATAATGTCTCTAATTTTATTTTGACGATTTTAATGATTTAACTAAAGAACTGGTAAGGATTTTGTTTCCAAAATTGCACACCTCTCACTCCAAACTTCAAAAGTTATTATGTTCAGTATTATAAGAAAATTACGAGTTCTGGTAACAATAGCAGGTTATTTAGAACTCGTGGTCATCTTCTTGTAATTGTTCCGTGTTTATAAGAAGCATATGCTTGCTCTGCTCTTCATTCTCTGCACGTGCCTTCTTCTCAAAATCAATCGCCGTCCTGTCAGCAATTAGTAAATGATATGAAACCACGTCTAATTGGAAATTAAGAACATCATGGGTAGGCAATTAGTTACAAGACATAAATGAAAGGTAATAAAAGGAAGAAATTAATAAAGAAAATAATAAAGGATAAATGAAAGGTAATTACAAGGCATATTGATGTAAAATTCTAAAAGGAAAGTCAAACAATTCAGACAATTCTTGATACTATTGATTCGTCCTACCAAATATTTACAGAAGTATATTTCTAGTTACTAAAATCAGAATATTCTATTTATGATCCACCGGAATCAACTAAACAAAAAGAAAAGGTCACTGCTGCTTAGAGCAGTTGGTACTGCATTGGGTGTCCAGGGGGAGGGCTGGGGTCGAGCCCCGCAGATGAGATAAGGAGTAGGTTAGAGTGTGTGTATGGTGTGTGTCTACTGAACTTGTTAAAAAAAATAATAGTTACTACTATTATCAATTTAATTATGAGACCTGTTATGTTAAAAGGAATGCCTTATTATTTATGACAGAATTACATGACAAACACTTACAATAGAGAAAAAAAGTTCATGAGCTAAGATTCTCCTTATGCAGCTGCAAGTGACCTCCTATGCAAGATTTGTCTTTACCACTTTGAGCATTACAGCAAAGCACTTCACAACTATCAACCAAACAAGCTATGGGTTCACAAAAAAATAAAAAAAAAATACATGCTTGAAGCTCAAAGAGTTGCATCACATGTACAGATATCAGTTTGATTGTTCACACCTGAAGAACAAAAAAGAAAAAAAGTGAATAATTTAAGAAATTTGAATTATAAAAAGAGATTTGTAAATTTTTCAAGCCGCTAACTATAATTTCATTGTGATTTCATAATTTATGTCGAAGCAAGAGCACTGAAGAAGGGTATAAGTACTAACTAATAAACAAAGTAATAGATATTTCAAATCTCTATACTTTTTGGATCTATCGTTAAAGTCCCATTAGGTTTAAAATCACAGCGAACGCTCTGATAGAAACTAGGAAATATTTTAGACTAAATATGGAGAGGATTTCAGCAGTTAAACAAGGCAAGTCATATAGAAAATCAAAAGTGTTTATTTATTGAAAAATAATTCAATAAGCTTTGTCTGAATTCCGAGAGTAATTTGTTCCTGGTGAAAACTGAAAAGTCATAAACTAGCAAAATTGAGGGTCAGTGAGTCATACTTACTGAGATAAATTTGATCAGGCTAAGGTTCAAGCTCACTAATTGAGGTAAATTAAACCAAGTGCAATCATACAAAAAAGGAGATTGTGAAATGGAGTACGACGTACAGCGATCCTACTGATTTCAATACCAGCTGCTTTTTCCCAAAGATGAAATCAAAAGTGCGTACAAATAAATCAACACAAGCAAAGAGTACCTCATTTTCCGAGATGTTCAACCGCAAAGCTTTAGAAGATGCAAGGCACAAAATCGTTGTGTGACGGTTCTAGGACGAACGAGTGCAAGCGACAAAAAGAGGGGCGCGAACAATGGGAGGATAGTAATGTCGCCGCCATCAGAGAGAATGCCACAAGTGTTGCTCGGTTGAATTGAGATGTGTTCCTGAGGGTTTTGGCGCAAGAAATCTAGACTCTTGAGAGAGATTGGTGAGAGATAAGGAGTGCATAGATCGAAGAAATGAAATTTTTAATTAAGGCATCCAAGCATGCAGGCGGAGACGCGAGAATGCCGGATTTTTTTTAGTAAATAAAAATAATAATAAATAAAAATAGTATGATTGATTTTTTTTTGAATCCTAATCAGATTCGAATTTCAAACTCGGATTCAGCTTTCTGGTTCAAGTTTGAAACTCGGGTTTAGTATTTTTTTTCTGTTTGCTAGTTATTATTTTTAATAGGTTTTAATAGTTTATTTCTTATGTTTAAATATTTATTTTTTAATTTAACTTATTTTTATGGATTTTAATATTTATTTTAATAGGTTTTAATAGTTTATTTTTTTAATTTAGCTTATTTTATAATATTTATTTAATTATATTGTTATGTGTAATTATATAATTAAAGTCATTAAGGGACCAAATTTATTTTTAATAAGTTTTATTAGTTTGTTTATTAGGTTTAAAATATTTATTTTTTAGTTTACTTTATTTTTCAATATTTATCTAATCATTTTGTTAGACGAAATAATAATAAAAGATATAATATTATAATAATTAAAATATAATTTAAAAAATATTACCACTGAGTACGTTAGTTCATATTATCACTACAATAGAAACGACCTTACACAACACTCAAACCAACGATCCAAAAATTAAAATTCAAAAACTAAAATATCACAAATTATCAACTCTTTTTATATATTCATATATAATAAGAGAGGTGAGAGAGACAGAGAGAGAAATAAGAAAGAAAGAAGAGATGGAGAATAAATAAAAACCGAAATTCAATCATCTCAATTTCAAATGACCATAACTCTTGATAAAAAATCCGATTGAGACGAGCTACGCGGCCACGAAAAGTTTACGACGAGATCTACATGGTTAACTTTGGGGCCAAAAAACATCGTCTTCAAGCTCAAAAACACATTTGAAGTTTTAAATTCTGTTGTTTCATTTCTTTCTTTAGATTTTTTCATAGAAATTATATATTTTTTTATATTATTACAAGAGCATGATGTATGCATATATTATTGAGTAAATATTTTTTATTATTGGATGCATAATTAAATTTTTTATATTAGTTATTGAATGAGTGAATAATATACAATAATATATGTTCTTATCTAATCAATTTGTCTCTATTGATTGTTGACTCCATATATCAATCTGACTTCATAAAGAATGTTTTAACTATTTTTAAAAAAAGTAAAATTATCTTTAATAACGGTTATTAATTAAAAACCATTGTTATATTAATAACTGATTTAAATTTAAAAATAAATATTTAAACATAATAAATGAACTAAATAAACTATTAAAACTATTAAAAATAATAACTAAAAAAACAGAAGAAAAAAACACCGGACCCGAGTTTCAAACTCGGGCCAGGGAGCTGGACCTCAGTTTGAAACTCGGGTCTGGCCAGGGTTCGAAAAAAAAACAATCATACTATTTTCATTTATATTTATTTTTTATTTACTAAAAAAATCTGTGATAATGCGTGCAGAGCGAGAGACACTCGGGTATGAGAGTGATAAGGATGCGATCAAAAAAGAAGAGGGGAGTGATTTAGTTTCAGAGCGAGTGTTTTTTCGTTGGGAAAGAAATGGAGAGGAAGAGGAATCAATGGACATGATTACGTCCGTCTGATTAATTGTAATTAATATACACGGTTTGATAGAGAGTATTTTGATCAAATAAAAATTTAAATGAAATAACAAAAATTGCATGCCTTCAGTTCTTAACTGCTTTATAAAATTATATAGATTTATCAACTAATTAATATTATTTATATGTTAATTGAATTTTTTTTGTTTGATCAATAGGAAATATTCATGGAACACTTAATGTTACACAGTTAGGGTAGAGACAATCTGATCTCTCTTCGGATTAGAAAGTTCATATCTGGTTGGACTCAACTATATAAAATAAATTAAATAATGTCTATTGATCTGAATCAACCTAAACCATTTGAAATTTTTTGGTATCTTTCATTTTTTTTATAAGAAAGATCAGCTTCAAACTCTCAAATTTCATCCTGCAACTTTTTATATGGAAGATATTATTTTTTTATCACTAGTTTAAAAGTTGATTCTCATATGATCTTTTATTTTTAATTTGGAGAATAATGAAATTGAATTCTTCCTATGTTCAATGAAAATTCAACTAGCTGGATCGTTTTGAAATAAAATAAATAAATGTATGTAATATATATAGAGACAGAATAAATTTAGCATGCTCTTAAGTTCAAAGAGATTTTTCGTGTGTTAACTCAAAAAGTATATCAAGTCATTTCTAAATTTTAATTTATCATACTCATTACATTCATCATATGAAAATCTCATGGGATACAAAAATTTAAAGTGTTTCGAGTTCTCTAAGTGTTCGTTTTTAATTTTTAAAAATCAGCTTTAAACATAATAATAAAATATTTAATGTTTGTACATTATTTTCAAAAATTAAAAATGATGACTTAGATGAAAAAGTTCTCAAAATTTTGCATCCTATAAGATTTTATATGAAAAAGTTAATGAATACGATAAATCAAAATTTAGAGATGATTTTATATATTTTTTGAGTTAACATCACAGAAAATCTCTGTGAGCTTAAGAGCATGCTAGATTATATATATATATATATATATATATATATATATATAGAGAGAGAGAGAGAGAGAGAGAGAGAGAGAGTCGGGCTATGACGCTATGCATAGCACAAATCGCCCTCATACTATGGATCGGTTCTTTATTTTCAAAGTTTAAATAGTCGATCCGAACCATACAAAATAATTTTCATATGAATATATCGATGTAGAATAAATTTTATATTATTTAGATTTTTTACTTTTTTTAAGATAGTAAGAAAATCACCTATTTTGAATGGTTCATAATAACTAAATTAAGTGATTTTCTAACTATCTTAAAAATAGTTAAAAATTTTATAAAAATATTAAATTTAGTTTACATTTAGATATTCATATGAAAATCATTTTGTATAGTTCGAATCGACTATTTTAAATTTGAAAATGAAGAAAAAAATTTATAGCACAGAGGCGATCCGTGCTATGCATAGCATCATAGATCAACTATATATATATAGATATAGATATATAAAGTTTGGATACGGTGATTCCATAAGCACTTCATCAAGTGCTTATGGCTCGAATTTCAAAATTCCATACCCAAAATTTTAATTTAAATAACTAAAAAAAATTTAATATCATAATCATGTAAATTATCAAATTTCATCACGTTTGGAGTTAGTTTACTATACTTAATGATTTTTGAAAGATAGTAAAATTTAGCCTATAAAAATTAGTATTTTTAATTATTTTTGAATCCATCTTTTAATAATTTATTAAGCATAGTAAACTAACTCCAAATTTGATTAAAAAATGATAATCTACAAGATTATGATATGAAAAATCTTTTAAGATATTTAAATTAAAATTTTGAGTAAGAAATTTTAAAATTTGAGTCGTAAGCATTTTGGCTTAAAATGCTTATGGAATCACCGCAGCCAGTATATATATATATATATATATATATATATATATATATATATATATATATATATATATAGAGAGAGAGAGAGAGAGAGAGAGAGAAGATTAAAATACAACGTGTTGCACGGATGTACCCGTGCACCGCATCAAAATCTCTAAATTCAAGTTAAAAATGACCGATTCAAATCGTTCAATTTATTCTCCATATTAAATTCTTGTAAAAAAATAGAATGATATATTTTTTGATGGTTTTTTTACTATTTTTTTGGGTCAAGAGAAAGTTGCTTAATTTAAGGATTTTGGATCGTCCAATAGTGATGATTTTCTTCCTACCTACAAAAATAGCAAAAAAATTTAAAAATATAAAATTTAATTTTCTACAAGAATTTGAAATAGAAAATAAA
>CAXKVV010000923.1:0-32623 GCA_964058805.1 Schoenoplectus triqueter | reverse complement strand
CAAATTTAGATGTCTATGACGTCACCCTTCAAGTATGAGCAATAGCAAGCTTATACATTATACGATCGTTGATGATATTGTATTTTAGAATTCAAATTTCTAACAAAACAAATTATTATTTAAATTAATGATTTATTATTTTCAACTTATTTACACAATACTTAATTATTTGTGTATAACAAGTTGTTGTTCATGTTGACATTTAACCTAAATAATAAAAAAAACATTTACTGAAAAAAAAAACTATAAATAACAAAACAGATATTGATCAAGGTACCTTCGTAATATATTTTTTTCTTTATTTCCCTAATAATGCCAAAAAATTTATAGAAAATCGTAAGGTAGCACCTAAAATCTGAATGCTTATGTTGGAATGTGTCGTGTCTCTAGGGCTGTTAATGGATCGGATTCGAATCGGAACCCGTGAGATTCAAATGTGAATCCATTAAAAATTTATAAGATCCATATGCGGATTCGTATTTAATAAAATTTTGAGAATCCAAATGTGAATCCATATTTACTATTATAGCGGATTTCGAATCGGATTCGGATCAGATATTATATTATAATAATATTAAAATAGCATAATTAATATATGAAAAGATAAAAATTATCATATTATCTTAAAATTATTTCAAACGCAACAACAATCATAATTCATATTTACTATTATAGCAATCTTAAAATTATTTGTTCCAAACATAAATGTAGCAACAATCATAACTATTTGTTCCAACTTTCAAAACATACAATAAACATCAAATAACATAAGAAAATATACCTAAATAATACAATAACTACTATTTAACTTTATAAATCAACACAGAGTGAAACATAAATATTACTCTTCAATTAAACTAAATCTGATATGTCTATTTTATTAATTAACATATGATATAATTTTATTTATTTATCAAATTCATAGTGGATTCGAATTTGAATCTTATAAGATACAAATGCGGATCCATTATATTAGATGGAACATTTTCTAAAATTCATATGCGGATCCAATAAACTAACAAATATATTTTAAGGATCCATATGCGGATCCATTTGTGCGGATTCGGATCAGATTTTCGGATTATGGATATCCATTGACAGCTCTACGTATCTGTGACTCATAGTGCAAGAAATAAATTATTTTTTTAGGTTTATCAGTCGAATGCATTTGCTCAATGTGTTTGGATGGTGTAGAATAACACTATTTTCGGAATAACAATATTGTTTTCGGGTTAGCAATCATTCAAACACAAAGATAAAATAGTAGAAAAATAATGCTAATCCGCTAACCCATAAAAAATATTAGATTAGCGAATTAGTGTCCATGAGAGTAGTGAAAATATTAAAAAAATAAATTTCAGGTTGACCTTCTTTGCTCTCCAATATATTTTTATTGTTTTAGTTCACCAGTTTTGGCTAGCTATTGCTTCAAAGAAAATAGGAAGAAATCCTCATAACAACCTTTCTTTTATATTAGTATGGAATAATATTAAATAAATAATAATATTAAATAAAATATTAAAAAATAATAAAATATTTTAATTATTCTCTCCATTATTCTCAAGTTATTATCCAAATAATATTTTACTAACTTAAAATAGTAAAAATTAGTATCATTCTCATATTTTTTGAAATATCACTAACCTCACATTATTCTCAACTACTAACCCAAACAATACTAATTCTTACACTAATTCTTTCACCATCCAAACACACTAAATGTAAGGACAATATCATTATGCTACCGAAAACACAAATTTAGAATCTAATAGTTTCTTAGAAAAAGACAACTTATTGTTAATTTTGGTTAATTCCAACGGTCAATCTGAGAATTCATAACCAATTTAACCATAATCTGTTATGAACAGTTTTGGGTCATCCTCAACTTCCCATATTTCAGGATCTCGCCACACGTATGAACGTTCGAACCTGCCACAGCGGACCCAAACCGGAACTAGAAATTTACGGCCTCTATTCATTTCTTCCTCCTTTTATTCAGTCTTTTTTCTTTGTTTCCTCGTCTCCTTCTCCAAAAAATCGACAACGCGATGGATCCGAACCCGAATTCCCACCCGATCCTCTCCTATGTGCTCTCGCGCCTCCCCCCCTCCCTCTCCTTCAAGCGCACTCAAAAGATCTCCTCTGAATTCGACATCGAGCAACCAGCGCCTCCGCCTGAGGATCACTCCGCCGCCGACCTTCATGGGCTCGACCTGTCGGAACGCATGCCTGGCCTCAAGGATCCGGCAGTCCTGGCAGCCATGTCGAAAGCAGTTTCTGACGTGGCCCAAACCCGATCGGTGTTACAGACGCTTGGTCCCCGGCCCGACCACGAGGTCATCGACAAGGCACGGGCCCGCATGGTGGAGCTCGATTCTGAGTTGTCTCCGCAGCTGGAAGAGATCGTGCTTGCTTCACCTCGTGAGGAGGATAGCGATGGGCAGCAGTTGCAGGCCGAGCAGGTAATGTGGTTTACAACTGCAAACCGATTATTGGTTTATTTACAGAGATTTAATCTGTAATCGTAAATGTTAATGATTTACTAGCCAGCTGCATAGGTGATTTGGGTTCATTTTGCTAATTACTCTTTAAACATTAAGTATTATTGATTTTTGATATTTGAGATCTCTGATCTCTATGATTTTGGATTTTCATTTCATTTCTAGCCTATCCCAATGTATCTGGGGTCAAAGGCTTTGTTGTTGTTGTACTCTTTAAACATTAAAATTAAATGGTCAAATATGTTGGATTGATGGTGAAACAAAGTTTTCTTGTGCAGGTTGACTTTCTACATGTCAAGTTATTTATAACTAATTGGATTGTCAAATTTATAGGCTCTGAAGGAGAAGGAAAGAAGAGAAGCAGCTGAAAAGGAGCTCTTGGGACTTCGTGCCTTGATCCAGATAGATGAGATGCATGAGGCCTACAAGGCATTGTTAAAGGATGCCGAGCAAAGGCTCGACCAGATCTATCGCTCAGCCATGGAGCGTACTAAGCCCTCTGAAAAAGACAGTTCTGATGCTGAGACTGAACAAGAACATGAAATAAATGAGGAGGTAGTTTGTCTCTTGGAGAAGGGAAAGATGTTGGATCGGGTCGATCTGTCTAACCATGGGCTGAAACACCTCCCTGAGGCTTTTGGCAAGCTCAGCAGTTTGGTTTACTTGAACCTCTTGGGTAACCAGTTAGAGGTTAGTAATGGTTTCTTTGATATTTATTTTAATTGCTTATTGTTATTGACAATCAATATGATAAGCTATGCTTAGACTGGTAGTTTAGGACTTTAGGTAATAACAGTAAGAGGCTTTTTCTAATTTTGAAACTTTTTCATGGCTTCTGTAAAAAGTACCTTTTTTTTTCTCATGGCTTTATATACGGAGTACAAACAAATGCCAGTACTGTCTCCCTGCTATAATAGGAGTAATGCTTTATTAGGGGAAAAAAGTGAAACTGGTCTTATTATAGATGAGGTGGTGTATGATATCTGGTAAATGGCAAATAACAATATTGCTCTCATTTGTTATTGTGCGGCAGACACTTCCAGATGCTATAGGAGCCCTTGATAGCCTGGAGGAACTACGTCTTTCTAACAATGCCCTTACCTCACTTCCAGATTCTATGGGTTTGATGTCAAATTTAAAAATATTAGATGTGTCGGGTAACAAGCTGAAATCACTTCCAGATAGCATTTGCCAGTGCAGGTGCGTCAAAAAGCTGTCTCATTTGATCATTGGACCTTCTGTACAGTGTTGATGCAGTTGTTCTGGTTGAAATTTAGCAACTATTGTTCCAGCTTGAGAATTGATCGCACTTAACCCTTCTGTTTTTTTTTGGCTCGCTCTTTTTGTTGAGTTCTCATGCTTACATAACTAAATGCTAGTTGGGGCCTAAAATACATCCAGGTTCTTAATAGCTGATATAATGCACCGGTATATTACACCATCACTAGCTTAGGTATTGTATTCTACTAAATCACCATGCTGCTAATAATGAATAAAGTAGGTTACATAAATGAAAAGCATATATTCACTAATTTAATCAGAAAAACTCTTATTGACATCTTAGAATTGGTTGAGAAAAGAATGCTAGATTTCAGAACCAAACATCCGAGATAAAATAAGTATATAAAGTATCAAAATTATGCTGAACTTTTTCCTTATCCAGGTCACTAGTTGAACTAGATGCGAGCTACAATCAATTGACATATTTGCCCACCAACATTGGGTTCGAGCTTATTAACCTGCAGAAACTTCATGTGCATCTCAACAAGCTACTCTCTCTTCCCACATCTGTTGGAGAAATGATATCTCTGCGCCTCCTTGATGCACACTTTAACGAATTACGTGGACTCCCTTCCTCCATTGGTAAATTAAAGAATCTTGAATCCCTAAATGTCAGCTCCAACTTCAGTGACTTACAAGAGCTCCCTATCACATTCGGTGACCTTGTCAATTTAAGGGAACTTGATCTCAGCAATAACCAAATCCACTCTCTGCCTGACACCTTCGGACGATTGGAAAATTTGGAGAAACTCAACTTAGACCAGAACCCACTTTCAGAGCCACCAGCTGAGGTCGTCAGGCAAGGAGTTGATGCAGTAAAGGAATACATGTCGAAACGGTGGCTTCAAATTTTGATTGAGGAGGAAGAGAGAGACAAGAAGATGGCTGAGGAGGCAGCGATCCAACAGAGCCCACAAAAATTGAGCTGGATGACACGTAGTGTCTCATCAGTGAGCAAATTGGCAGGGAATGTGGCTGAGTATCTGTCTCCTCGGGTCAATAGGCCCAACCGTGATTCATATCTGGATCAGCAATTTTGATTTGCATTTCTGTATATTTTTGTACATTGCAGAGATGGCTGGTGTCTATAATTTACCAGTTTGTTGAGCAGGACGCTAGTTAACTGGTGGTTTAATAGCTGTGTCAGCATTCCTTGGTTTTTTTGGTTTTTATTTTTTCTCATTTTTGAAGTGATTTCTTCTCTGAATATTAGGGAGGTTTAAAAATTCAACATTATAAATGTGCATGACTGAATAAAATTTGATTATCCATGCAATGATTTTTGTATATATTTTTTCCGATTTGCTTGATCTAGTAGTATTGCATAAAGAACACACTTAAATCTGCTACCACATGACATTAACGATCCAGATTTTTTTGGGCGATATGGAATTCTACTGAGGATATGTATCGTAGAGGTGACAATCGGGCGGGTTCGGGTTTGGGTCGGGTTGGGTCAATTTGACTCAGTAAAATTATCGAGTCACGGGTTTAGTCGGGTCGGATCGGGTATTGGGTTTTTTAGTGTTGGGTCGTATCAGGTTGAGTCGGGTTGGTTATTGGGTCATCTAGCGTCGGATTATTTTGGGTTTTGGGTTGTCTCAGGTCAGGTCAGATCGGTTATCGGGTCATCTAGTGTCGGGTTATTTTGAGTTTCGGATCATATCAGGTCGGATCGGGTTAGCTATTGGGTTATCTAGTGTCGGATTATTTCGGGTTTTGAATCATATCGGATTAAATTGGATCAAATCGGATTAAGATTTCACTATTTATGTGTCTGATCTATTCAGGTCGAATGAATCATATCAGATTGAATTTCTAAGTGATACATATTTTAGTCATGTAGGTTTTATCTTAATTTCAATTGAATTAAATTTTTTTATATATATCTTCTTAATCCTCAATTCATCGTCATCAATACAATACAAGTTTCATTTGAAAGATATGTTGAATTATTGATAGAAAAATATTCGATAGATATCATAGTTAATATTATAATTAATATTAACTTTATTATTTAAATTAAATAAGTTAATATTCATAATAATAATTAAATTATTCAACTTATTTGACATTTGTACGAGACCCATAGAGGTCACGTCTGAGTCTCTAAGAGAATGGACTTATAAATAAATACAAAAAATCTTAAAAATAGAAAAAAATTTATAATTATGTTCTTCTACATTTAGATTGATGGTCATTCAATTTTCATATAATTTTATAATCATTTGATAGTCCATTAAAGATCGTTAAATTGAAATTATTGTAAATTACATAAAAATTTGATGGTCTATTTTTAATTTCAAGTGCCAAATGAAATTCCACAAGAACCTGAATCGATAATTGGATCTATGATATGTGAGAGAGATCTTGGAAAACGACCTCAAATTTGGGAATACCCTCAGAATCAAAGAGATGAAATTCAAAGATTTTATGTCAACGAAGGACCCTATCAACCATATTTGACAGAGTATCCCTTAGCTGGGTCTGAAAAGCATTATCGTCGATTTCAATATCAATGGTTCATAAGTTTTTCTTAGTTAGAATATTCACCTCACACGCACCGTGCTTATTGTCTGCCATGTTTTATTTTTACCACAAAACCACACGGGAGGTGTGGTTCAGATGCATTTATAGTCAAGGGATTTCAAAATTGGAGGAAGATTAATGTTGGAAAAAGATTATGCTTTTCTAACTCATATGGGTCAAGATGTGAATTCAGCTCATAATTTTACTACACAATGTTACCAGAATCTACAAAAGTCCTTGGGTCATATTGAAAATATGATTGAGAAGCAAAATGAAAAGGTTGTGCTAGATGTTAGACATAGGCTTACTGTTTCAATTGATTCCATCAAGTGGTTGATATTTCAAGCATGTGCTTTTAGAGGCCATGATGAATCTTCTAGTTCCAAAAATTAGGATAATTTTTTAGAAATGTTCAAGTTATTAGCCTCTTACAATAGAGAAGTGAAAAAAATGGTATTAGATAATGCTCCTCGAAATGCAAAATATACTTCGCCAACAGTTCAAAATGAAATCCTTCGAATCTTTTCAAGAAAGTGCAGACAACCATTCGAGATGAAATCGGCAATAGCAAGTTTTGCATAATTATTGATGAATCTCGAGATGAGTCTAAGAAAGAGCAGATGGTAATAGTTCTTTGATTTGTGGATAAATAAGGATTTATAAAGGAGCATTTTCTTGATCTCGTTCATGTGAAAAATACTACAACATTAACTCTTAAAGAGTCAATTTGTGCCGTTCTATCCGACAATAACTTGAATGTGCAAGACATCAGAGGTCAGGGATATGACGGGGCAAGTAATATGCGAGGGGAGTGAAATGGTTTACAAGCTCTCATACTCAAGGAATGCCCTTATGCATATTCATTCATTGCATGGCCCATTAGCTACAATTGGCTCTTATTGCGGCATCAAGAGAAGTAAATGTTGTGCACTTATTCTTTCAAGATGCAATTTTTATCATAAATATTGTTGGTGGTTCTCCCAAACGTAATGATGAATTATTAGCAAACTATATTGTTGAAATTATACGCGACATTGATTTGGGAGAGCTTGATACTGGAAGGGGAGCAAATCAAATTGGTTCTTTACAAAGACTGGGAGATACTAGATGGAGTTCTCACTATAAGTCACTTTATAGTTTGCAAAACATGTTTGGTGCTGTTGTTGAGGTTTTAAGAAGCGTTTCAAATGATCGTAAAATCTCAGTTTATACCCGAGGAGATACTAGTGGTGCTCTCAAGATGCTTCTCTCATTCGATTTTATGTTTATTCTACACTTAATGAAAGAGATCATGACGATTACTGATGTTTTGTGTCAAGCATTGCAACAGAAATCTTTAGACATTCTAAATGCCTTGTGTCTCGTTTCAACCACAAAGGAGCTAATTCAAGATCTAAGAGATAATGGTTGGGAATCTCTTTTTTAGAAGGTTAAATCCTTTTGCATAAATCATAAAATTGAACATCCAGACATGAGTCGTAGGTACGTTGACTTGACCAAATCTCGTAACAAACATGACAATACCACAATAGAGCACCATTACCAAGTAGACATGTTTGCAACCACAATTGACCAACAATTAAAGGAGTTGAATGCTCATTTCGGTGAGCAATCGACATAGCTTTTGACCCTTAGCATTGCCTTAGACCCAAGATATAGCTCCTTTAGTATTTCCAAGATATGCACTTTGATGGAAAAATTTTATCCTGCTGTTTTTTCTGTTCAGTAGAGGACCCAATTGAAGAGTCAATTGTCACATTATCAAATTGATATTCGCACCCATTCAGACCTATAAAACTCATCCTCACTTGCTGATTTGAATTAGTTAAAGTTGGTAAAGCTTCAATTTATCCCATGGTTGATCGCTTATTGCGATTACTCATAACACTTTCTATCTCAACTGCAACAACTGAGCGTGTCTTTTCAGCTATGAAACTCATCAAGACGGGACTTCAAAATCGAATGGGTGATGGTTTCCTTCGAGACTACATGATGGTCTACATTGAGAAGGAAATTGCAGAGAAATTTACTTTCGACGAAATTATTAATACATTTAATTTACTAGGAAGTCGTAGATCTAAATTGAGATTAATAGAAATGTAACTTATTTATAATTCAAATAGTCTGGCATTATCTTTTTGAAAGCAGATAACGATGTAATTGAAATAATTTAGCTCTCGATGCCCTGATTAAGTTTTGGAGCTTTCTCTAAAATATAATATGTTTCTCTGTGATCAAATGGTCTGGCTAGTATGATACAATAAAATTATTAGAGTATAAATATCCTCAAATGTGTTTCTAATTTGCTATGTGTATAAATGTTCTCAAATTTGAAACAATTCATTGTATACAAAAGACCATCAAATATAGAAAATATTGTTCAATATGGTTAATTCAAATTCAACCAATGCGTTCACTACCAGAAAGCTACTACAAGACTATAATTTCAATCTATACAAATTATGAAGCAGCTTAATCTTTTAGTTTTTACAGGGATCAGCTTGACCCACTATCTAGCTTTGGAATCGCCATAGCTCGTTCCACATAAAATTCCCATCAGCCATTTGTGCAAAAGCTGCAAGTGATAAAATGACGACACATCAGTAGTAAGGTTGTCTTGCATGATATCCTGAAGCAAAACACATGTTGTTAATAGCATTATAATGTAAGGTTAATTTGTATGTTTTACATAAAAATGAAGAAAAATAATCTAACTAATTCCACAAAAGAATTACTGAGAATTCGAAAAAGTGGATACAGAACAAAATCACACAGAAAATATGGTAAACCAAAACTCACCGTAGCAGGGAGAACTTCCACAAATCTACTGCTAAACTGACTGGCATTACAGCATCAGGTGCGGTCCTGATGCGGATCCCACAGAGAAACAGGCATTTTTTTTATATATAATTATTATTAAATTAATATTATTAAAAATATGAGTGAGTAATAGCTATTTTTAAATCTGTGAATGACAGCGCGTCACTGTCAGTATCGCGTTTGCCTCTTATATAAACTACACGCGCATATAGACTCCTGCGCGTTGCTGAAGAGAGAGACAAAAAGAAGAGAGAAGGAAGAGGAAGAGAAGAGAGAGGAAGAAAAGGAAGGGAAGAAAAAAGAACGTATGAGACGAAATCGAGTGCGGGAGATTATTGAATTTTACTATCGAAAGTAAATTTTATTTATTTAAATAATTTGAATTAAAATGTAATTGTAGATTAATTATAGAATTATTTAATTTTAATTTAATTATAGATTAATTATTGATTAATTATAGAATTATGGATTAATTATTAATTAATTGTGTAGAATAATATAGATTTAATTTATTAATTAATTATAGATTAATTATTGATTTAATTGTAGATTAGTTTTTAATTATAATTTAATCTATAAATTATAATTTAATTAGATTAAATAGCTTTAATTATAGATTAGCTTTTAATTAGATTAATTATAGATTAATTAATTATTAATTTTATTATTTAATTATGTAGGTTAATTATATATTAATTATGTAGGTTAATTAGAAATTAATTATAAATTATTATATATGTAAAATTAGTTATGTAATATTAATTGGAATAAAATATTTTTTGTAATAGATAATGACAGACGAGCAATAAAATGCAAATATCATCATTTATCTCCCTGACGACAAGCATCAGATACACTATAGTTAGACAGAGATACATTATATTTAAAAAAAATATAAATAATATATATATATATGAGAAGTTTATTATGAAATGAAAATTAGTGTGAGATGAGAAGACTGATGGGGGCTGGATATTTATAGTTAACAAACGCGTCACTATCAGTTGCGTTTTAACTAACCGCGCCACTGCTAGTAGCGCGTTTTCTCCGCACCAGTACCAGTGACGCGCTATCATTCATAGATTTAAAATTTTACAATCCTCACTTTTATTTTTAATAATATTAATTTATTAATAATTATATATAAAAAAAACTGAGAAACAGGGAACATCATTCTCCTCCTTTTCCGAGCTCTCCAAGTAAATTTCACATGAATGAAAAATCCAAAGATAAGAAGGCTTAAAATATAAAAAAATAAAATAATATCGGACATACTTGTTATTTTCCAGAAAAGAAAGAGAAGTCCGTTATTGTTTCTGTAGAGGGAAATTGGCATGGCCTTTACCAGATTGTTATAACGACGTGCTTTGCTACGGGTAAGGCAGGCTGGGGGACCCATGAGTAGGCAACATTCCTTTTTACCTTCTTTCATAAACTGCAGCAGAAAATAAAAATCAGAACTATGGCATATACTCAGTTCAAGAAAAAAATTATCATGCTAGTATCTGAGAAATAATCTAATATTTAACCTAGGAACTTCTTTTTACTTCGGAGATTTTTCTTTTTAACTTTTTGTCTGACTAATTTTTAAAGATTTGAATCAAATAATAAAAATTGATGAAAAGATGAAAATAAATAAAAGTACCTTATGCTGTTTAGTTGTTTGCTTTGAAGCTTGGATTGATTCAACTGGGTGAACTTTCTTTATCTTTTTAATCTCCTTCCTACTTTATACTAAACCCCAAGATTTTTAACAAACAAAGCAAGAAAATTGTGCTTGAGCACCTTATTCTGATAAATAGTTATTCTAAATAAGAAAATATTGGCAAAAAAAAAGTGATTGGTTACTACTTTTATCTCTGCTCTCTATTAGCGGAATTATTCCTATAATTGATTTATCTAACTTCATATTTGCTTGAGTAACTCCAAAATCCAAAAAAGGGTCATCTAAACGTAGTACAGGTTTAATTATGTATGTATATACCATTTAATATCGAATGAATGTGCTTATGTGCATGTGCCTAAACATGCAATCGAAGAATATACGCCAGATTTTGCAATAAGAAGCACTATCTTCCAGATAAGAAATAAATTGTTTTTTGTTTCAGAAGTGATAAAAGTCTTAGATACATATAAGTTGCAAGAAACCAATCATTTTCTTTCTTTCAATCCGAGGTTACAAGTTTGATTCAAGGGGATTTTGAATGGGTATAAAATTAGGAAATTACTATCTGATATACTTAGAGCTATAAGTATCAAAGTATGTGATCTCTCCTCGGTCATGCCAGAAAAAAGAAAATGAGAAAGATACCGTGATAAGACAGACCTAAGTCTGACATAATCTAATAGTTTATAAGCTCCTTCTATTTTTTTTTCCTCTTAATTATACCAATAATACTATAATTATAATGCACCAATCAACAAAAAGAAACAAAGGCAAAAATAAATCAAGTAGCTTTTTTTTGCTTTGCCCATATATTATATCTGACACCCAGAGGCCTCTGACAGATAATTGATTTTGGCAGAGGAATGAAGAGTATGAGACTGAATAAGCTATCAATTTATTGAATGCAATGGTCATAGTTCGTCAAAATTATAAAAAATTTTAAATACAAACTTCTATTTTTAAGCTTAGGTATAAACTTCTTTTAATTTACCAGTATAGTCTATTTTATTTGCGGCAGGGGTCTCGCCCTTCAAAATTTCAAAAATATATTTCGTTCAATGTTTTGATCACGCTCCACAGGAGGTTGGTCGCACTTAAACAAGTGTCTTTGATGTGTACTGGGATTTTTCCAATTAATTTTCGATTAGTAGAGCAATCTGATTGGAATGTTTGATCATTTCCACTCTCCTTGCAAAATGTAACATTTCTAAGAAGCTAACACTCTATTTCTTCTTTCACCTGTAAATTGTAATTTGTGAGTAATGTTGTACCTAAAATCCTTATGAAATAGTTTTTACATTATAGGCGGTATAAGGTACACAGTAATTGAAACCAGATTATTGACGCAATAGAATGCAACCAATAGGTTTTGCCCATCACTCTCAACGTGTGATACAGCGGATATCAGTGATTTCCTTCGCTAAATTTCTCCTAAATTCCTAATTGAAAATTGCATGACAAATGTGCAAGAAAATTTCAGAAATTCCATAAATTCAGTCATAAAGTTTAATAACCAGCAAGCAAGCAAAGTTGCATAAACTTATATGGATAACTCTTGTATTAAACATGCAAGCAGAATACATAGCAGTCATCCATATCACTGTGACCACTGCACGAGTACTGCTCTCGCTGGGCAGATGACTAAAATACCAAAACATAGCCAACAAACTCACACATAAACACTAACCAAACCAAGCAAGAGCTCACAGAGCTGATCACACTGCTCTAAGAAGCCATTATTTTACTTATATATAATATCTATAGTATATACTACATGCAGCAAGAGCATCACTTGGCCTTCTCTCCAGCAATCAGATCCATTACAACATGCTTGATATTCCCACCATTTTTCATCAGCAGCTTCTTGTTCTTCTCTTTGTCATCAAATCCCTACAGCCATATATATTCTACAACGGTCAAATAAGTTATCATGAAACTACAAAATTAAATATATAACACTACATATGTGGCCTGCCATTATTCACCATTTCCTTAAGCTCCTCAAGGAGCGGATCCCACTCGGATAAGCCACAGAGATCCTCCACAGACTGCTCCAGGTCGTACTTGTTCAGCCTAAGAACTTCCTTGTTCAAATCAATCTGCTTAAAACCCATATCCTCGAGCTCCTTCAGAAGGACATCCTCGCCCTTGTACCTTGACACTTCCTGCTGCACAGAGGAGCTAGGATCTGCTTGTGTGATTGGAGAGAGGAGATCAATGAGAGGAGAAGATACTGTTGGAGGAGCAGAAGAATAGAACCAATTTGCACGAGCAGTCTCAGGCTCAATAAGTGGGGCTTCGGTATCATCAATTGTAGGTTCATCATTGGATGTCATGTTCTTCACACTTGGCTCAGCGGTATCTATGGCTTCAGTCATTTCTGCAACTATGCTATCACGGTCACAACTTTCTGGCAGCAGGTTCAAATTTATGGTAGAATTGGTATCTTGCTTGGAGTTGTCAATAAGTTCCACCTGGTCATCCATCAAAGAGACATATGTTTCAGAGATTAACCAAATAAAATTATTTTAAGAATACAAAAAGGCATAGACAATAGGATGTTTACCTGGAAGAGAACCCAAACTCTTGGCCCAAACTTTTCTCCAGAAGGAGAAGCAAGTCTCCAGTATGAATGATACCTACCGGCTCTCGCCGGTGCACAGAAGTCAACAGCTATGTCGACCACCTCATCAGACAGTAATCCATTCACAGGAATCTACAAATGTAGCATTAAAAAAAGTCAACAAGAGAATCTTCTCACTTCATCTTATGTAAAAAAAATCATATGGACAAGTCGACTGAAACTTGTAAAACGAATTTACATCAAGCTGATAGGAGATACGGCTCGTGAGTTGATCACCACCAACCCAGATGAGTTGGGTACCGAAAGGCCAAAGCGAGCTGCCATTATTGTGCATCCGCCATATTTTCGTTAATGGGGTTGAAGGTGGCACAACTGTTCCATCAGGTATTGTTACATCTTTAATGAAACGACTCTCAAGCTTTGAGCACATCTTTGGCCCCCTCACCACTGGACAAAATGTCGGAGGGATGTTGAACTTCGAATTCTGAAATAAACAGAACAAGAATTATCACTAATAATGTAGCGTGAACAAAAACATGATATCTTTGCACTTTATATATTACACATTAGAGATGCAACCAAAGAGGATTACTGTATTGAAGTCCCTGGCCATCTTAAATGGGGCCGGCATGTCAATTTTTCTATACTCATCTGCCTTGCCAAAGGCTGCAAAGCATTTGGCACACAAATCATAGTCATCTTTCCTGTAAAAAAAGGGACCAATATTAAAAGCGAATTACAGAGCAATGCAACTGCCACATAGCACCACTTCAAGCAATGATATGGAAGAATCGAACTAGAAAACTTACACAATGGACTTGTAACGTGGCCCAACAATTGGTGTCATATCACAAACATCGCATGCGATCCTCATGTGGTGTGCTGAGAACAAGCCCCACCCATCTTCCTTCCTGTAAGGGTGTGCAGCAGAAACCAACATGCTAGGATAAGGAGTTATATCTGACAAGGGTGCATTCACATTGTCAAAAGAAAAAACAGGTACTTCAGGTTTTAGTGGTGGTGGTCTGAGAGGAACAAAAGAATGAATTGGGAATGAGGGGCGATGCGGGCCATGCATAGGTGGAGGATGTCCAGGTTGCTGTCCAAAGAACGGACCTTTTGGCAAGACATTATGATGTGGGTCATGTCTCCTAGGTGGTGGTGGTGGTCCAGAATGAGGCCGAAAGCCTTTCTGCGAGGCATTCTGCATAGCAGCTTTCCCCTTGCATTGCATCTCAGAAGCTGCTGATTTGTCTGTGTTACTATTATCATCAACTTCCTTTCTACAACACTTAATACTAGGCAACCCACTCGGAACCCCCTCGTCAAGAAAGTGTGCTATATTTTTTTTGGAAGCTGTAGGAGTTGTTTCTTTTGTATCACTGGCTGGAATTGAGGATCCACAGGAAGGTACATTAGTTGGCTCTGCAGCTTGTGCTACAGCCAGTTTCGAGAATGCAGCGAGCAGCTCACTCAAAATCGGTATAGGAACATTTTTTGCTAAATCCTCAGTGACCGTGGAAAACGTTTTCAGCACCCTAGGAGAAGACTTCAGCGCTTCTTCAAGTGAAGAACCAAGCCTATTCAGATCATCAAGCAGAGTTTGAGCAGTGTTTGGAGCATTTGGTTTAGTTTCCACAGTAGGAACAGCATTAGATTGAGATCTCAGCTGAACATTTATCCTCAATGGATTTAACATCTGGATGACGGCAGCATCAAGTAGGTCCTCATCATCATCTAGCATGACAGTGTCGCCGTCTACATCTTCATATGTCAGAATGAAATCAGCAGATGGACTTAAGTTAAAAGCTATGATGATTTTTTCACGCAGCTTGACAATGTACAGATCCAAATTATTCCCAGTGACAGAAGTGGTAAACCGCTTAAGGGAGTCGCCATACTTGACCTATAAATATAATGTCAAAAAAGACCAGAGATAGCTAACTAACTCTGCAATATACACAATACTTTAAAAAGAAAAGAAAATTCATTGTTTTTTTTTCCTTAATGATGGCACTTTTTTGTTCTCACATGTTTTTTATTAGGAACCTGTGACTTGACTTGCCCAACAGAAATTCCAACAGAGATGCAAAAATTTAACCCATCCAAACTTATCTTTCTTTTTTCTGCTTGTAATTTTAATCTAATAAAATTAGCTTAATACAAAATAATCCCTGAACTTCAATATTTAATCCACCTCATCTGATAATTAAACACACTTCAGCCTAATAAATTACCATAGACAACCAGAAAATTATGAATACAAACCCTGTACTCTATATAGGATTTTAGAAAATTTGCTAACAATTTAAACAAGAGTACCAACAGTGACAGAAAATGACAAACATCAAGCCCCTATCATGCCCACAAAAACCCCTTACTTCAGAACAAGTTCTGTTTCTCTGGTAATGCAAATAAGGAATATATTATAACTAGCACCCAAATGCATATTTATTTTCGAAAGTGAAGAAGTTTGCAAACAATGTCTGTGAACAATATTATTGAACGCATCTATGATGTATTGTGTATTAGTGAGTTTGCGGCCGTGTGTAATATGGTCGGGAACATAGTCAGCAAACTCCCTAGTTAATAAATTTTACAGTTCTGAATCCCCGTCTTCTCAATTTTCATTTTCATATTATTAAACGATTATAAGGTGACTTCAGAGAGTACTCTAACATGACCCTTACATTAAGAATAGCACTAGAAACCTCACAAACAGAACCATCCCCCAAGTGGGCCTCCAAACAAAAACAACTCGACGTGATTCCCAATCTCCCATCACGAATTACTTAAGGACTTGAAAAGGAAAAGAAATAAAAAAATCTCAGCTAAAGTCCAGAGAGCTAGACCAAGAGTATCAGCATCTAAAATCCTAAATGATGAATAATCGATGCCATAAATCAAGAACATATGGAAATTACCTTGATCACCAAATCGCGCGGAAAATTCAACACTGGAATTGGCATGGGATGAGATATTTTAGAGATGATCAGAGAAGTGGCGTAGCTGTGAGCTGCCGAAGCGAACCACGAACGCAAGCCTAGTAAAAATGGAGAAGGGAGAGAGAATTCGACCAGCGCGTAAACGTAAGCTGCACTATAAATAAAGGCGCTATATAAAAAGAAAACGAAATGACTAAATTATGAAGGTGCGATGCTAGGAGAAAACCTTTGGGGGTTCTATTTATAGAGAGAGAAGGGGTGGGGGATGCGTTTCGTCGGTGCGAAGAACGAAATGACATCAGCGCCAAAAAAGGTCGTGATGTGGAGTACTTTTCATCTTAATCGTTCAATTAATCATCAACAATTTTAATTTAATAATAAATTTTGTATACATCAAAATTCATATTTTAGTTTTTTTTTACAACCGTTCTGATTAAATTTAACCGTTTAAATTAATTTTTAAAAACCTTAAAAAAAATACTCCAAGGATGTGCTTCCGCCAAGAACTCTGGTTTGATACTTTGATTAGGCAGTCTTGAGGATCAAGTCGGAGAGACCATTGGATGTTTTTGCTTTTTTTCCTCATTTACTATTTACTATTATTTACTATACTTCATGATAATGATATTCTTGGGACATAAGTAGGGTGGACATGTCATTTTACTCTCTCATAAATATTAGATATTGGCTTAAATATGGGTTTATTCTTAACAGGGCAGATCTATATATAGGTAAGTTGCAGTCTGAGCTTAATTTTCAATATATATATATATATATATATATATATATATAGAGAGAGAGAGAGAGAGAGAGGAGATAGCGTGAGCTTAAGCTCACGGAGGCCCTTCCGTGAGCTTAACTCAAAAAACATATTAAATCATCTTGAAATTTTAATTTATCATTCTCATTAAATTCTTTATATAAAAATCTCATGGGATGCAAAAATTTGGAGCGTTTTGAGCTTTTTAAGTCATCATTTTTAATTTTTAAAAATCAGCTCTAAAAATAATAATAATATATTCAATACTTGAACATCATTTTAAAAAATTAAAAATGGTGACTTAAAAACCTCAAAACGCTCCAAATTTTTACATCCCATGAGATTTTCATATAAAGAATTTAATGAGAATGATAAATTAAAATTTTGAGATGATTTAATATGTTTTTTGAGTTAAGCTCACGGAAGACCTCCGTGAGCTTAAGCTCACGCTATCTCCACTATATATATATATATATATATATATAATAGTAATTTTTTTTCTTTTGATTTAGAAAAATTCAGTTTCAAAATACACGTATGTCTAGATTTAATTAAAAAATAAATATTTTTCGTATCTATTTTTTTAGAATTTGACACTTATCTATATATTATGTTCAAACTTACTAAGGAGGCTGTATCCGTCAGATTCTTGAGAATACTTACCCTCTAAGGCTAGAATACTATCGGCTATAATGGACGGTTCCATTTTCTATTTTGAGGAGTTATGGGGGAAAACACTTAATGCCCTTTAAAAATTAAAATGATAAGATAAATATCGTCCTGTATTATGATTAATTTACTGATTTTGTGTTGTTCAAATCATTTCTTGTTAAGTCTTCGAAGTTATTAATGTCACCGAAAAGGGGTTATAATTATGTCATTATTCAGCGTCAGCAAATAGTAACTTACATGAGCTGAAAATCAGAATTGTTGATTTTGTGCGGAGTTCTCATATGATGAGCTTTAACTCGCAGGATGTTAAATTAACCCTACTGATACAGTCAACAAATCAAGTTTCCTAGTTCCTACTGATTCAGTTGATGAGTCAAATATCTCCTTCATCCTCTTGGAGATAACCCTGTACTTTGAGCTGTAATAAAATTTATCTGTTTTGTAAATATATAGTAATTAATATTGGACGAATTTATTATTTTTCATCAAAAATATAATAAAATCATACACAAATCAGTGATTTTTGAATAAACAATACGGTCAATTGACCCAGTTGCTACACTTACATCCGCCCTTGAGTGTCATATATTAACTCGATAATTTTGACAATATATTTTTAAATAAATATTAAAAAATTTAAAAAAATTATAGATGTATTCTTTTATTTATAGATGATTATTTAAATTTCATAAAATTTCATTATCATTTGATATTTCATAAAATACTATTAAATTTGAACCGTTGTAAATTATATAAAATTTTAATAGTCTTTAATAGAGTAACAAATGATAATGAAATTACATTAAATTTAAATCACTATCAATCTTTAAGTAGAAAAATATACTTATAAATTTTTTTTTTAATTTTTTTATATTTATTTAAAAATATATTATCAAAATTATCAAATAAACAATTGTTAAGGATCCCCACCCATTAATTTTGCCAGTTCCCCTCACGTTGTCCGGTCAAGAGACCAAAGACCTTCCTTCTAAAAGGTTCACTCTTTGACTTTTACCAAGTAGAAAGATGTTTCTACTTTTTGGGTCTTCCTCCTCTTTTTACCTCCAACTACATCGCAAAATCTTGACTCTTGAGAATCTTTTCTCGAGATATCCAGTGGATATAGTTTGATTACATGCTACGCCTCTAGCCCTCTACCTACAGATAACCTTTTAAGGAACTGATAATTGTCTGGATCTTACCGGAACCGCGTCTTCTCACGCGCTGCAAGTTGCAGTGCATAAATCCTGATCTTTGTTCTTAAATCAACGGATCTGATTCTTTCTTCTATATTTTCAAGTCACGTGAATAAAACATGATTGATTAGAGTTTTCGCGTCTTCTTCTCTTCCTCGATTTATCTCCTCTCGGTACATTACTACACTTAAATCATCCAAGAAATAAAAACAATTATAAAAATAAAATCCAAAGCATGAACAAGTCACCATTTCTTTCGACCCGACTAACCCTATCTAGTACCATGGGAAATGATGATGCGCGTTGATAGTGTCTTCTGTTGCTTCTGGGCCGCCGCGCTGAGCCCACGTCTGCTCTGTTTTGATCCTAACATGGATGGTCGCAGACTTGGGGTAGATAAAATTAAGGAGTTGATTGTCACTGTGTGTTTTTGTGTATGTGTGTGGTATGTTGTACCTGCATAAGTATAATCTTTTTAATTTGGTTGAATTTCGTCTGAAGTCACTGAACTTTGTAATTTTTCACAAATTGGTCACTCAACTTTCATTTATTCCTTCGTAATCATTCAACTTTTTAATTATTTCATTTAGATCACTTTGTTAACTCTGTTAAGTCTTTTATGTATCCTTCTGTTTAACTGACTTATTTTGGAGATAATTATCATATCTACTCATTGCTGCTGACTTTTCTTCTCCTAGTTTCAATGTTTCCTTTCTTTTCTTTCGTATTCCTTTGAACTTTCTACGCTGTCTGTTTCATAAAATAATTAAATAAGAATAATCAAGTACTTTCTTCTTTCTCATATTAAAATATATCTAGACTAAAACAAAATATCTCCATTGACGAGCTCTTTCTTCCACAAAATTTTACTCTGAGTTGACGAGTCTGCTATTATCGCTTCTTCTGTAATGAAGCATAGGAAAAACTTGCATGTGTGGCCTATTTATGGTATGTGACTTATTTGTTCTACCTTCATTTACTGCTATAGTGTTGGGAGTATTTTTACTAAAGTGATTTATTTTATATGGCTTGTAGGTCCAGGAGAAGATTTTTTTACATGTGAAATTTATCATGGGGGAGCTATTTATTTGGATCATAAAAAAAACATGTATACAAGAGGTAAAAAAGACTACTTTGATTATCTAGACCCTGATGAAATATCTCTCATTGAGTTGGCCACGATGGTAAAGAAATTAGGATATTCTGAAAAGACTCCAATTTGGTGTAGAATAAGGGGACAAAAGCAAATTAATCCAAAATTATTAAGGTCTGATCAAGAGTTGATGGAAATGATTAATAAGTTGGGGAAAAAGAACAAAATAATGGAGTATTTCCTGGACCATAGTGAATATAAGGGATGCCCTACAGTGGCAAGTGTTAATTTAGAAAATAATAATAGTGATGAGGGTGCAAATTTTATTAAGAATGTTATCGATCAAGATCATGGTGATGATAGTGAAGAAGATAGTGATTTTTATGATTTTAACAATGATATTGCGGTGGATGATAATGACCTTAACTTTGAGTTGAATGTGACATCTAATATTGAGATAACACAACACAAAGAAATTGAACCTGTTGAACTAGAAGATTCTGATTATGCTCCTTCTAATGAGCTATTGAGTGGGGATGAATCAAATGATGAAGTGACAAATAAAAGGAGATACCCCGAGTTTAATGCAACAACTGATATGGCTAATCCATATTTTCAAATTGGTATGGTGTTTGATTCCTTTAAAGCATTCAAGGAAGCAGTGATTGAGTATGCAATTAAGGAAAGAAAGAACATTCGTTTTGAAAGAAATGATACTACAAGAGTGAAAGCAGTGTGCAAAAAGGATTGTACATGGAGCATTTGGGTTTCACGATTAAGGAATGAAATTGAAAATGTACAAGTCAAAACTTTTAATTCTTCTCATACATGTGTTAACGAACATAATATTAAATTCCTCACTGTAAATTGGCTTGGTTGCAAGTACCTTCCAACATTTAGGGCTGATCCGACATGGTCCTTGCAAGGTCTTATATTTCAAGTTCGTAATGACCTATACTTAGAAATTACAAGACAAAAGGCTTGGAAGGTAAAATCAAAGGCGCTCAAAATTTTAGCTGGCAATGAAGGGGAGCAATATGCCAAATTACAAGATTATGCTAATGAGCTAAAAAAGACCAATCCTGGGAGCACTGTAATCTATGATCTTAGGTTATAAGTTTTTAAGAGAGCATATATTGGTCTTGCCGCATGTAGAAATGGATTTCTAGCTGGTTGTAGGCCAATAATCTGTTTGGATGGTTGCTTTTTGAAGAGTAGATATGGTGGTTTTCTTCTAGCTGTAGTGGCAGTTGATGCCAATGATTGCATATTTTCTATTTCTTATGCTGTTGTAGAAGGAGAGAATTCAGAAAGTTGGCGTTGGTTCCTTCAAATTCTTGCAACTGATATTGGAATTGTGAATAGTAATGCATGGACATTCATGTCGGATAGACAAAAGGTACATATCATTATGCTTATTTTTTATAATTTTTATTTTATAAACACTAACTTTTTAACACATTGTTATGCTTAATTTTTCTATTGATATAGGGCCTGATTCTAATTCTCAATACACTTTTTCCTGGGGCTGAGCATAGATTTTGTGTACGTCATATGTACCAAAACTACTTTAATGCTGGACATAAAGGAAAATCTCTCAAAACTCATCTCTGGATAGCTGCAATGGCAACACATGATGCTGATCACAATAAATGGATGTGTAAACTTAAAGATCTTTCAGAAACAGCACATTCATGGTTACAGAGCAAGACGACCAAAGAATGGTCTAAATCACAGTTTTCTACAAGATGCAAGTCTGATATGTTACTAAACAACCTTTGTGAATGTTTCAATAAATATATACTTGATGCAAGAGACAAACCCATCTTAACCATGTTGGAAATTATAAGAACCAAACTGATGCGAAGGCTTCAAGTGAAGAGAGATGAAATGAAGAAATACAAGGGTCCTATATGTCCTAAAATTCATAAAAAACTTAACAAATGGAAGGATGAATCTGTCAAGTACAATGCTATATGGAATGGCGGTACTCATTATCAAGTGACTGGTCCTAGTGGGCAGTTTGTTGTTAATATAGCAGTTGCTTCTTGCTCATGCCGTAGATGGGATCTAACAGGTTATTATATTTCAAATGTTGATCTAATTTATTAATATTTCATTTGTATCTATGCTTATTAATTAAATATTAATTCTATTAGGAATTCCATGCCAACATGCTTGCGCAAGTATGAGAGTTAATAATTTGATACCAGAGAACTTTATAAATGATTGCTATAAAGTAGAAACATTCTTGAAAATCTATAATCATATAATTACTCCAATACCTGGACAAGAGCAATGGCAACAATGTGTTTTTCCAGAAGTGACACCTCCACCGGTTGACCCTCCTAAGCCTGGCAGACCTAAGAAGGTTCGGAAGAAAAATAATGAAGAGCTGGAGAATAATGCTAGAACAAAAATTTCCAAGAAAGGAGGAAAAATAATTTGCTCAATTTGTCAACAAGAAGGTCATAACAAAAGAAAACACGGTCCAAGGACAACTGGTGTTAATGATACCACTGAGCATGCACCAACCCAAATGGCACAAGAACAAATGGAAGCTTCAACAATAAGAGCAGAAAAACTACCAGTAAAATAAAATTTTGAATTTTTTTCACTATTCTTTTGTTATTAAAATTCTACTCTTTTTGAAGAATTATATGAATGTGATACTAATTGTGCTTTTTACTGATTGATTTGAAGGTGAGAAGGAAGACAGCATCTTCAAATTTTCAGGTCTAGAGGATACAATGAAGATACAAACCAACAATTTAGCCACCCTGTTATTTAGCATTTTTCATTTTTTTTTCTTGTTTGAACTCTGAAGAGTCGATATTTTTGTTTGTGGGTAAGTGTGCTTTTTTTGTTTACGAATCAATTAAAACTGATGGCTGATTTTTATTTTATTATTTAGGCTCATTTTTTGGATTGAAGTATACGTCAATGACCATAGTATTATTATAGTACTTGATTATTTTTATTTAGTCGTCTCTTGTGAAATAAAGAGAGAGAGTAGGAAGTTCAGAGGAATACAAAACTAGAAAAAGAAAAGTGAGTATGATGAGCAGAGATGATAATCATCTCCAAAATAAGTCACTTAAACGGAGATATAAATAAAAAACTTAACAGAGTTAACAAAGTGATTTAAATGAAATAAATAGAAAGTTCAATGATTATGGAGGGACAAACGAAAGTTGAGTGACCAATTTATAACAAATAGCAAAATTCAGTGACCTTGGACAAAATTCACCCTTTTAATTTTGTCTGTGATGATTGTTTTAGTTCTCGTGGTTATGATTGTGATTTAAGAAAGAACGTATGTCTCAGTTCTGATTTTGATATCACAATAGTCAGTCCAACGAACAAAGAGAGAGGCAACGACGTTTAAAGGGATGAGCAATAGCGGAGGCATCACCATTCGAATCTAGGCAGAGATGAGGTACAAGCTCTATTGGGAGAAAAAAGAAGGGACACATGGAGAGAGGTGAAGCGGTGAAAGAAGCTTTAACATTAGTGTTTGTTCGTTTCACATTAAAATAACTTCGGAATATTATTTTGCGTGGAATTTGAGTTTTCATGCGTTCAGTTATTATTAAACACAAATTCCGCAGAAACCTCTTTTCCGAATAACGCTGAAAATATTTATTTTTGTTTTCCGTTTTTTTTTCTACGAAAAATGAAAATGAAAATCGATGAAGCTGCTCTTTCTCCATTGTAGTGCGCTCACTCCATATGTAACTTCCATTCTCTGGCTCACAAGAAATGAGGCGCTCAAAGTAGTCAATAGTGACTGACGCCAGTTCTAGCGATGGAGTATTTGCGACTATACTGGAAGATGCAAGGAGCGATAAGGAAATTAAGAAGAAAGAATCAGATCCGTTGATTTAAAAGAAAGGTCAGAATTAGAGGACACGGTTTCGGATCTTACCTATGAATTTATATGTGCGTATATATATATATATAAAGAGAGTTGAGAGCTATAATGTTTTTTATAGTATGGATCATTCTGTGTTATAAATTATTTTTTTATTTTAAAAGTTTAAATAATCAATCTAACTATACAAAATAATTTTTATATGAATATCTAGATGTATATTAATTTTATACTATTTTTTTAAGATGGTTAAAAAATTACTTTATTTAGTTATTATGAGTCATTCAAAAGAAATAATTTTTTATCTTAAAAATAGTAAAAAAATTTAAAAAATATAAGATTTGGTTTGCTTCTAGATATTCATACGAAAATTATTTTGTACGGTTGGATCGATTATTTGCACTTTGATAACAAAGAACTGATCCATAGCATGAGGACGATCCATGCTATGAATAGCACCATAACCCAATTCTCTATCTCTCTCTCCCTATATATATATATATATATATATATATATATATACACTTAAAGTATAAATATGCTATTATTCTTGTCCAATAATAGAATTCTACTTTTAAATCTAAAAAATAAAAATAAAATTTATAGATATGTTCTTTTACTTGTAGATTGATAGTCATAAAATTCCGTGCAATGTCATTAATATTTGATAGTTCATCAAATACCGTTAAATTAAAATCATTATAAACATTAATGAAAGACTGTTAAACTTGATAATCTTTGATGAATTATCAAATATCAATGAAATTGTATGAAATTTGACAGGCTATCAACATACAAGTAAAAGAATATATCTACATTTTTTTATTTTTAAGATTTTTTATATTTTTTTAGATTTAAAATAGGGTTCTATTATTAGACAAGAATAATAGCAAATTTGGGCTCAATATATTTGAGGTGAAATTTAACTCTTATAATGATCAACTTTTAAGTATTATCTTTTATAAATTAATCATATTTAATTATATTATATATATATATATATCTTTAGTATTTTAAAAATATTTTTTTATTGAATATGTTTAAATTTGTATATCTCTAATTAGTTATTCGAGAATATTTTGTCGAGACGAACACTGAATTAACTTGAATTTGAGATAAAATAAACTTATTTTGTATTCAATCACTACAATGTCTTTATATAGACGTACATTAGTGTAAAAAAGAAAAGACATAAATACTAATTAATACTAATTGATACTTGATATCTAAATACTACTCATAAATACTTATTATATTTAAAAAATATCAATAAATTACAAGCCTAGTATATACAAAGAATACAAGAAAATAAAACATAAGCAAAATGAAAGTACAAATTCTCTCAGTACGTAACAGATAACTAGTATTTTGCTTGTGCGTTACTAAGGTGATATCTTTTAAAAATATAAAAATTTATATTTTGATGAGAAAATAAAGAAAATAAAAATAAAGATAATTTAGCAATTAATATAAATTTAAATTATGAACACATAATTAATGTAAAATAAATACATAATATAGAGGAAAGTTGACATTCATAATTTAAAAAAAAAGTTAAAATTCATAATTGATAGTAATCTAAGAAAAAAAATTAGAGTAATTATACTCCTAAATTATGTAGCATTTTGTGTAACAAACAATATTGAGTGAAAATTATAACTTCAACACAAATGATCATAGAGACAATAGTAACATTATTTGATGAATAACTCAATCTAATGATTGATATAACTCTAAAAATTCAACAAAATATTTGGACCATTTCAAAATCAAGATATTTATGTGCTTCATAAGGAGTAGAGATTTAACAAATTATAAATTATATAGATAAAGGACACATGGGTTTCTGATAATCTTCGTAACTATTGTTATGGCGACATAATTATGTACATGTAAAATTGACTTTAGAGGAATACCTATTTGAGGAGTAACCATATATAGAGTAATCGCACCAATCTGCATTAGGCTTCATGTCCTGGAAGAATAAATCCAGAAGGTGAAACGCGCTTTCAGTAACTCACAATTTTTTTTCCAACCTACAAAAGTATAATTTCGGTCATACAAAAGTATATTATTTTGAGGTTCAAAATATTACAAAATTATTCAATTATCAAGGAAAGTAAGGAAGTTAATTAGACATTAATTCACCTTATTAGCTAGTAAGATCAAAGATTCAAATGTTGAAACTACAACTTTATTAGTCTCCTCCAGCTCTAAATTTCAGAAAACTAAGGGGGTAATTAAGTAAAATGAAGAAGAGGAAGAGAAATAGAACAATGATGTTGATCGTCAAGAAAATTTCACAGTATAGGATTAATTCAATTTTTATCCGAAAATAATAAAATGTTCATTTACAAAGTGAAAATATTGCACATTTTTTTATAATTAGAATTATATGTTGGATTTTTAGATGAAACTTTTGAACAACAATTAACAACCCTAGTAAAAAAAAATGAAAAAGAAAGATAACTGTGTTGTTGTTCGCGTTTAATATGGAAGACAAGAGTTAGGCTATTGTGTTATGCATAGTATATATAATTTTCATGTTATGAATCGGTTCTTCGTTATCAAAGTGTAAATGACTGATTTAACCGTACAAAATAATTTTTGTATGAACATCTAAATATAGACCAAATTTTCTATCTTTTAGAATATTTTTATTATTTTTTAAGATAGTTAGAAAATTGTTTCTTTTGAATGACTCATAATAATTAAATCAAGTGATTTTCTAACTATCTTAAAAAATAGTAAAAATATTTTAAAAAATATAAAATTTAGTTTATATCTTAATATTAATATGAAAATCATTTTGTATGATTCGATCCACCGTTTAAACTTTAAAAATAAAAAACTAATCTATAACACGGAGGTAATTCATACTATGCATAATACCATAGTTCACTTCCAATATTTTTTTTAGGGACATAGACTTCTTTAGAAAATTAGTACGCATACAAAAATTACTCTCGATAAACATGCTTAATAATATTGCATGGACTTCTCGGACTCAATTAATTATAAGTTGCTAGTTAGTTCCATTCTTTTTATAAATTGCAATTATTAATGATCCATTAACTGTTATATTCATTAGACCAATTAACTGACCAAGTATATATATAGTAAGACATTTTGTTATCTAACTAGATGAGATTGAAATTTTATATAGTTATAATTGGGATAAAATTAATATACTCTTAGGAGCGTGGAGATCCTTCGTCTTTCTAAATCAAAAATATATCTAATCATTTTTGAATTTTGATTTATATGCCACAATAAATTCTTTATATCAAAATCCAAATGGATAGAAAAAAATTTACTTTTAAGAGTTTTTAAGTATTTAGTTTGAATTTCTTTAAGTGAATTATTTTTTGTATGCAGAGATTAATTATTTTATTATTATTATAGATTTATCTTAAAAAAATAAAATAAATAATTATGAAACTAAAGAAAATATTTTTAGTATTTCATAAAATTTTCATATAAAAATTTATTGAGAGAAAAATTAAAATTTAAAAATAATTAAATATATTTTTGAGTTTAAAGTAAGGACTCCCTTCATGCTCTTAAAAACACTCTAGTTTTACTCGGTTATAATTGTCTCATTTATTTCAACCATATAAATGCTATTGTACGAAATTCTTTTTTGTTTTGTTCTTCTTTCAAAAAATCATCACTTTTGGAACTAACTTTGTCTAATAAATAAATATAATTATAAGAGTGGGGATCCATTGACAATGGGTTATTTTGACAACCTTAACAATGAACCTCTAAATAAATATAAAATAAAAATAAAAATAGAAAATAAATTATAGATGTGTTCTTCTATCTTTATATTGATGATCATTCAAATTTTATATAATTTTATTATCATTTGATAGTCCATCAAAGACCGTTAATTTAGAACCGTTATAAATTATATGAAAATTTGATGATTTTTGATGAACTATCAAACGATAATGAAATTGCATGAAATTTGAATGACCATCAATCTAAAGGTAGAAAAATACATCTATAAAAAAATTCATATTTAAGATTTTTTTATATTTATTTAGAGGTTCATTGTCAAGGTTGTCAAAATAACCCATTGTCAACTAATCCCTTCTCTAATTATAATATATGTAAGAAGAGAATTCAAAATTCAAAAATTTATGACATTACTATATATAATTTCATCATTATTACACAAGATTTACAAAATCTAATGAAAATATTGGACGTCACCAACCAACGATTTTGTCGTCATGAAAGTACAATTACTTCAAACATACACGTATAATACAAAATTACAAATATACAACACAAGAATTATAAAATGTTTGCAAAAATATTTTAACAGTAATCTTGGACAGCAAGAAAGAAACAGGCAGTGAGGTTTTAAGCTTCGCTGTCACATCTCGGTCGCTGCAAAGTGGGAGACCAGAAACGACAAATTCCCAGTCATTCAATAGCAACTAGCTTCTCCATTTTGTGCAACAGCCTTTATTATTTATTAACACCTGCTGCAATATAATTTTTCCAATGGAGGCGTCTCAAACGGAGACGATCATAAATGTCACAGCGATAACGGCCAACTTCCAATAACCCGACCCTCACTCTGACTCAGTCGCCTAATCCTCCAAGTGGGACCCACCGATTCCGAGTTCAGACCCTATAACCCGACCCTAACTCTGGTGCATTTTCCCGCCTATGATTACTTAGTGAAGTGGAGAAAGGGAAAGAGACAAGAAAGGCTCGTAATTGAGTCCGTTTACTGGTTGGTTATAAGCGCTTTTGGTAAGTTCACACCGACTCGCTAGTGAGCTCCTGCTGCTTCTTCCCAGCTTCTCTCAGGTGCTGTTCCGATCATCGCTCCCAGCGGCCCCAGAGCAATGGCAAGGTACCTATTTAGAACTATCGACGCGTATCGATCGTGACAATCTGCTATTTGCATTTGGGGGGAGCTCGATTTTGGGGTTGGTTTGGTTGCGGGGTTTGTTTGCGTGCAATGTGGTTGATTTTCTCTATTGATGATACGTTGTAAGTAATGTGGGGCGTCTTTTTTAGGGGTTTTTAGTACAGTATTGTTTCTTTCAACGGAAGCGGAGAATGAGCTAATATAAACCTCATCGCTCTCTGCTATTTGGGGTTTCTGGGCCTAAGCTGAAATTGGTTTTCGGTTATTTGAATTTGGATGGAGAAATGAACTTTATTTTGCTAATGTGAGTTATCTATTACTTAATGTGATAACATTTTTTTTAAACACTGGAACTTGGTAAAAATATCATTTTTATGTTCTCATTCTTTTACATTTGTGTAGGGCTTTAGGATTTTTTTTTATAAGAAAGATGAGAGTCAACATGGGTGGATGCAAGATTTTGATCAGTGGGGGTAATTATCGGATTGTAATAATTTATCGGGTTCAAATTTATTAACTAATTGAATTTTAAATAAAAATAATAATAATTTAATATATATTCTTATCTAATAAAAAATCATCAAAATAATATATTTTTACATATTAAAAATAACAACAAAATAAAACTCAAAGTGATAAATAATCAACTGATGAAGGTTTTCCTCTATGGAACTTCATATTTTGAAATCTTTGTACAATTATTTCATTGTGCATGATATTAAATATATTTTTCTCAATAAACGTAATCAAACAATTTGAGAGGGACAAAAATATTTTCCGAGGGGGACAAATTACCGAAAACATTATCTAAAAATATTATTTTTCAAAATCCACCCCCCCCCCCCGTCTGGAATACACTGGGTCTGTCTCTTAGAGTCAAACCCTCAAATTTTATAAATGTCCATAAAGGACCCCATCCAGCTTTAGGATTTTTATTTTATCCATTGATTGAATTGAATATAATGGGAATTTATTGTCATTCATGTGAACCCGTTGGCGGGACTTGGATTTTACTCTGTAAAATGAAGTGTGCTGCTGTGAGAATTTACTACTTTCTGTTATGAGCAAGTCTGAAGTTAATTATGCACCAGTTTAGTGTTTGGGGTTTAATTTCAATGGAATTGCCATTTGTCAATCAACACATCCGACATTTATTTTGCTTTCTCAAACTGATTTCTTATGTTAGTGAGATTTGTTAGCAGGTAATGTAGCCTAGTCTTCATATTTTGGGATTCTGTTCAGGATAAACAAGCATAATTCTAGACAATTATTCATACAGTGCACATAAATAGAAATTTTAATTCATGGTTTTGCTGCATTGAATTTGATCAATTGAATTTAATGTTGCCAAATTTCATTTTATTATGACCCAAAACCTATGCTGAAGTAAAATAGATATTGCAGCTCAAATATTGCATTGGTTAGTTCCATACATGTATGGTCAATTTATTGGTAATACCTGGGTTTTGTTACAGAAAGCTTGAAACTGGTGCGGTAAAGACAAACAGAGTAATTTTATTACAGCTCGAAGTACAGGGTTATCTCCAAGAGGAAGGGAATATTTGACTTATCGACTGAATCAGTAGGAATTAGGAAACTTGATTTGTTGACTGAATCAGTAGGGTTATTTTTTTATTCATTTACTGAATCAGTTGGAAACTTGATTTGTTGGAACATTGGTGCAAATGTAGTAATTCAAACAAAGTTACTTTGTGATGGTTTGCCATTTTCCTTGCAAATATAGTACATGCATATTCTCGTACAACTAAAATTTAATAAACTATTGATTTGTAATTATTCATGATTCCTTTTTTTTTGACAAAATTTGCATCTATTTAGCAATAGCTTGTTGACTCTCTCCACTTCTATTGCAGAGCATGGCTTGTCACTAGCAGGGGAATTGCTAATAAGATAAAAGAAACTGCTCATTCTTCAAGCAAACAAATAAATGAACTGAATGCAGAAGCAAAAAAAGAATGCCCCAACTGTAATTATGTGATTGACAATAGTGATGTGAGTTTTCATGAACTGTCTAATCTAATTCAGATATCCTGCTATTATTGTATCATTGATTTTAGTACCAGTTAGTTCATTTAGGTTCCAGGCTTTGAGCCATGACCCAGTAAGGCATATATTACCATTTAAGTTAGTATTTATCATGTGTTGAATGAAGCAAAGCAAAAACAACGTACACAATTATATTGACAAAATTAAAATATGCAAACTATTGGAATTATTCGAAATAGGAAATTCATGTACCATCAAAACCTGAACATAGCAGTGTGATTTGATAGTTGCAAAAGTTTGACATATAGCTTTTTATCTCCTAGATAAATTTTCCTTTTTAGAGCCAAGTGCACTTGTATATTTGAAGAATTTGGTTTATTTTAAGCCCTGTTGATGTCAGTCAGGGGCGGAGCCAAACTTTGGTGTGGGAGAGGGCAAAAAAAAAAAAATTCAGGGCATCAAAATTTGGAAATTTTCTTCAATATAAGCATATTTTTTCTATTTTTTTATGAAAAATAAATAATTTTAAGGGTATTTTTTTTTTAATTTCTAGCAGGGTCAACTCCCCCCACGCAAGGTATACTGGCTCCGACCCTGATGTCCGTAATAACATTATTAACTCATTTATCATTTCTTAATACCAGGTTAATATAGAATGGCCAGGCCTCCCTGCTGGTGTCAAGTTTGATCCATCTGATCTTGAGCTGATAAAGCACCTTGAAGGTAAAGTGGGCATAGGTAACTCAAAGCCCCATTTGTTCATCGATGAGTTCATTCCAACTATTGAGGAGGAGGAAGGTATTTGCTACAGACACCCTGAAAATCTCCCAGGTAGTGATGCACAATGTTTGTTTTCTTCCTTTTTGTTTGCATAAAAATGTATTTCAACTCTTTGTATAATAATGAAGAATTTGACTCATTTTCTTTTGTTATCAGGCATCAAGAAGGATGGGAACTGCACTCATTTTTTTCATAAGATCTTTAATGCATATGCCAGTGGACCCCGCAAGCGTCGAAAAATCCACACTGAGGACATCAATAGCATCTCTGTTGAGCAAGTTAGGTGAGTTGACCACTTGCAACTGATGGAAGTTTAATACTGTGTTGTTAACAATCTTTCCTAACATAACTAGAAAGTCACTTGCTATTGGAATTAGGTTCTCCTTCAATATATAATCTTAATCTGCCAAAATCTATTTAAGAATTGTGCTACTAGAGCAAAGAAAACTGGATAATCTATATTGTACTTTTTTGAAGGCAAATTTCATTCTTTACTAGGTGACACAGGACTGTGTAGACAAAACAAACAACTGATAATGGCATTGCGGAATGCTGGAAGAAAATCTACCAAAATCTCTTTATACTTGCACCCATAAAAAACAATCTAGATGATTAAATTAATCAGCATCATTATTTTTTAAAAGGCAAATTTCATTATTTACTAGGTGGCACAAGACCGGAAAAACAAAACCAATTATTGGAAATGGCATTCAGAAAGGCTGGAAGAAAATAATGGTTTTGTACAAGAGCACAAAAAGGGGTTGCAAGCCTGATAAGGCCAATTGGGTGATGCATCAGTTCCATTTGGGTACAGAAGAGGAAGAACAAGAGGGCCAGATGGTGGTTTCAAAGATATTTTATCAACTGGGGAAAGAAAAGGATCAGTTTGAGTCAGAATCTGTGGAGGACAAGGATGCAATTATACCCATGCATACAGTAACTGTGGGTCCCAAAACACCCATGTCGAATGCTCCCCAGCCGCCACGTCATAAGAGAATTAGCCAAGCAGAGCTACCAGTGC